>JAGFBZ010000852.1:0-272500 GCA_018398805.1 Hirundichthys speculiger | reverse complement strand
ATAAAGCATACATTTATTTAAAATATTCCTTTTATGTTTGAAATGAAAATGTTCTGATATGTAAACCATAAATAATGCCTCATAACCAGTGACATGTGGTGAGATTCATGGCTGGTGAGGCTCTGACTCCATCAGAATCAGATTTACACATTTATGAACCCAACAGAGTAGATTATTCACCATCTGGTCAGCAGTAGTTAGCAGGTTATGGTTTATATGTCATATCAGCTTCTTTTTAAAAGATTTTCTACTAATGGCCTTTATTGGATGGAGAGAAAGCAATGGCTAAAAAAGGGACAAAACAACATATTGCAACGCTGGAAATAAACCTACAAACCACTATGAGAATCCACCCACTGAACCACTAGACTAAATACTATTGTAGAACCCTTGATATTATACTGATTTTTAAAATTAAATCTCTCCATGCAGTGCTGCTGTGGTTAGTTGGGGAACCATTCAACCAATCATCCTTCAAACAACATTTGTAGCCTGTTCCACAGACATTGACCCACCAGCACCACGAAAGAGAAGACAAAGATAAATAGTGACTAAATGGAAAACACTTCTCCTCCTCAAACTTACTTAGCTTTCTTTAGTTTTAATTTTTCACATCCATCTTTCTCCTTGCGTTTTCTGCTGCCATCTTTCTGTTGACAGACACTAATGTTAGTCTGCTTTGTCGGTTTTTAGGCCTGTAAATGATAAATGATCGTCTTAGCGCCTCCTGCTGTTAGTAGATAGACTGATAATTGTGGTTATTGATCAGAGCTGACGGCCATAGACCGGATGGTTTTTGGACTTTTCCAGAATCCAGATTACCGGTCCGTCCCTGACTCCACCTGTGTGTGTAGGTGTGTTCGAGGTGTCGGCTGCCGTGGTGACCGGTGATCTAGTCCTCTGACCATCTCACCTCAGTGCTGCTACCTGCATCTGTTTATGTAGTCATTTCATTCAGTCGTTTCTGTGCTCTCCTCTCTCTGTCCTCCATCCTCTCTCTGTCCTGTCTCTCCTCTCTTTTCTTTCTTTACCCGGCTGGTCTTCATCAGGAAGGTCCCCCCATTAGTGGGGCAGATAACAGTCATTTTGCAGTAGAATCGTGCAAATAGTGATACAAGCACCAAAGTTTGCATGGTGATTTCCAAGGGGATAATTAACAAATCTGCCTGATTGGCCATTTGAAAATCCAAGATGGCTGCTATTTTTCAAGATGGCGACCAAATTGACCTGCCGAAGATGATTTTTCTCATAGAAATGCACATATTTTGTTGATATGGGTGATCTTGGTGTCAATTTGTATGTTTTCAAATATGATGGATCCTTTTTTTCTAGTTTCAACACCCTCAAATAAATTATTTTCTCATGTTTGGGTGATTTGATGACTTTTTTCTGATTTTGTATTGCATGCATGGCTTGATCGCTTGTTATACTGTACATAGCAATAGCTGCTTGTGCATGGGGTGTAGGGCTTGGTGGTAGAGGTAGTACCTTTTTTTTAGCAGTCAGCCACATTCCTTTGAATGGACTCCTGGCACTGGTCCTCACTACTGGCTCAACTCTCACCTATGGCTCCAAGAAGTTGCTAGTGCACGGCAACGGCCACACCCTGGTACCCCATGTTGGCTCATGGGCTAAACTAGGTGAGGGTAGCACACAGAGGGCCTGATTTACTAAAGGTTTGCGTGCGTAAAAACGTGTGCAAACTTGACACCACCCGCAAACCAATGTGCAAGCTGATCTACTAACCGCGTGCAAAGAGGACTGCGCCTCTCAAATGAGCAAAATAGCACACGCTGTTCATTTAGCACTTTTGCCCTGATGAATAAACAATATGGGGCGTACCCGCCAGAAAGCGCTAAATACTGGGAGGGGAAAATGCAAATAGGTTCATTTACCACGCGCAATGAGATTTACCAACCCTGAAAGTAATTGCGGGGATTGTGATTGCGTCTGTATTTAGTACGTTCGAAAGGAAGGTGCTAATCTGCCCAGCATTACGCACCGATGGCTGCTGTTATTGTGGCAAGGAGGCGACATCGCCAAAATCAAAGAATATGCAGAGAGAGTCTTTCGGACTCGTGTAAATTTGTTTGCACATGCAAAAGGAGAAATATTTTATATGAATGTTAAATCGAGTATTATTCAGCAAAAGGTTGCCACAGGAGGCCCCAGGGTTCCGTTGTCTGGTAATTGCTGGACTTTGTCTGGTAAAATATGCGGAAGTCCGGGATTTTATAAACTCTCTGGTCAAAATGTCCCGTGAAAATACTCCTCCCAAGCACAATTTCAGTTGTAATAAAATGGGTTATTTCCACATCATTTTATGAAAAACGCCTCGGGATTCTCCCAGAGGAGCTGGTGGAAGCGGCCGGGGGATCTGGACGTCTCTGCTGAAGCTGCTGCCCCCGCGACCCGACTTCGGATAAGCGGAAGCTAATGGATGGATGGATGGATGGATGGATGGATTTTATGAAAAAACATATACTTTTTTTTACAAATGAGTAGTGTGTGAGGACGAGTGGGCTCCAGCCACAGCTCCACTCATTGATGCCACAGGTGCGCAGAGACGCATCTCCGTAATGACAGCGCTCCGCGGTTATGGAGGCTTGAACGGCCTGTGAAGTTCTCATCGGGGATTTCAGTGAAATCTACCCCGAGTGGGCTCAACTGGCCCAGATAGCCTGCTGATCCCTGTCTCCAGTGTGCCAGCAGAGAGAGGTTTCTCTCTGCAGAACCGCATTAAAACAGCGCAGTGGAGTCAGAAGAGCGCGAGCTTCTGCAATATTTAATTTATTTTTTTTTTTTAAGTTACGCTCGTGAGTCAATTGACGGGACTTATTTTATTTGAAATAGCCTGTTTTTTAATAAAAAAACACTATTAAATGACTTGCATTGATATCGTACTACTGCATATGATTTATTTTTAACCTCAATAAATTCATATAGCCTATGTGACCGGAATTTCAAACATTTGTCCGGTAAATTGAAAACCTGCCGGTCACATTGTCCGGTGCCAATTTTTTCTAGTGGAAACACTGGGAGGCACATTCATTTTTTTATTTGTGATAATAAATAAATCACATGTTTTCATGGAGAAAAAAGTGTTTCTTGTGCGCCTACCTTGTTCTGCAGTTGGCTCCAGAAGGTGAGCTGCACCTGCTGGTTAGGCATCTCTTCGCAGGCATCTCTTCCACAGGCCCTCCACCTGTCTTGTTAAAGGCCACTTTTTCTTTAGTTCTTCGCCTTATATCTTGCCACCTTCTTTTAACCTCATCTGCCGTTCTTTTTGTTTTACCAACTGCATTTATTCTATCGCAGATATTCTCCCATATTGCGTTTCTTTTGGTAATGTTTAAATTTATTTGCTTTAGTTCATGAATGTGTTTATTTGCCTCTTCCACTAATATCTCTAACTCCAACTCATCAAATTTCATTTTGCGCTTGCGTCTATCCTGCTTTCCATCCAGACTCTCCATGGCGCAAACCGTAAGACACGCAACACCTCATTTAAATACTGCGGTTTGCACCCGTTATCAATTGCGCGAGCATTCTTAGTTGATCACCCGCAAAACACACAACAACAGCACGCGCAAACTTTTTCAGTGCACACGCAATTTAGTACTCTTTATTCAGGATCTTAGTAAATCAGGCCCAGAGAGTCTCTGTGTGTGATGGAGTGTGTCTAGCTCCAAATTTCAATGTGCATGAAGCCATCAAAGGATATTTTATTTTGAAATGCACGGGCATCAGGAGAAACCCAGTTAGTTTTTGAGAATGTCCGCAAACTGAAAAGTTGTAACATCCTCTACAGGAATCGAACCCCAGCCGCAAGATTACTGCACCCATTCGCATGGCATAAGAGATCAACGCCCATGCCCTCTCGGCCACCGCCACAAGGAGTGATTGTCGGGCACTACCAGGGCACACTGGTGACATCACTGCTGTGAAATTCAGCATGGGGTTCAGTGTCAGCTAAGCAGGATTCAGTATGATACTGCACCAAGAGTACTTAGTGTCCCAAATGCTGCCTAACCAACCCCAGATCAGTTAAGCAGCCGCACCTGAATAGACAGGATGTGCCAGCACGGGAGAGCCGAGCCAAGGATAACGGGGTTTTAAGTTATCTGGATGGCGTACAGATCGCACGGGACTTAAATGACACTGTATGAACGATCGGGCTAGGTGTAGGGCAAAACGAATGAACCTAGTTGTATCCCATACAAGAAAGTGCAGGGTGGTAAAAGGATCAACCCTCGACCCTGAACATTGAAATGGCTATGGACATGAAATCTACCAGTAAGTCATGGCACATTGACTGGGACAAGTGTTGCCTTTGTCAAGAGCACAAGAAGGAAGGTCTTAAATGTCCACATACAAATTGTGCCAAAAAGGCAGATGATGGGTACAGCCTCTTGGCAAGGAATATCCCTCGGTTTCATGCAATCAATCAGCTACCAATCAAGCTTAACCCTGCAAGACTTGATGAGGGTAATGGAATAGAGAAAACCTTGAGGAAAAACAAGGCAAAATATCATGAAAGTTACAGGCTTCTGTTTAACAACACAAAGTTACAAAGAGCCGAGAAAAGATCAACTCCTGCAACTGCTACAGAGAAGAGCACCGGTAGCAAATTACCACGGAGAGTCCGAGACCATAAAGCAACAGAATGCTTTTTATGTGAAGAGCCAGGAGATGACCTAAGAGAAGCGATGACAATGAAGCTGAATGAGAGACTTAACAAATGTGCCAAAAGTCTGAACGATGGAAAGCTCCTTGCCAAACTGAGTGCAGGAGACGTCGTGGCACAGGAGATGAAGTATCACCCTGCTTGTTTGGTTGCATTGTACAACCGAAGAACGAGCTCACCTGAAGGCTCAAGAGCAGAAAAAGATAGAAGAGCTGCTCCCAAAGAAGGATGCCTATCCACTTGCTTTCTCTGAACTGGTCACTTACATCGGTGACATGAAAGCTGCAAGTGAGGGTACAGATCCACCTATTTTCAGGCTTGCTGATCTGTCCACGCTCTACAGAAAGACGCTTGAGCAGGATAAGGATAAGGATAAGGATAAGGGCCTTAGACCCCCCTTAGAAAAATTTCAGCCCCCGTAGGCTGTTTGCTATCCCTTTGCCATTTCATATTGATGTTCATTTACACCCCCCTTAGGAATTCTGTTAGCATGCCATCTAACACCACCTGGCTACGGCGCTGTAATGTCGGCCATCTTGAAAACTGGCGGCCATCTTGGATTTTTAAATGGCCAATCAGGCAGATTTGTTAAATGTCCCCTAAGGAATAAACATGCCAAGTTTGGTGCTTGTATCACTATTTGCACGATTTTTCTGTTGTCTGCCCCACTACATATGATCCAGGTCCTGACCAAGGTTTCTTCCTCTTAAAGTGGAGTTTTTCCTTGCCACTGTTTGGCTTAAAGGTTTTTTTTTCTCCCTCTGTGGGAGTTTTTTACTTGCCATTATCCTTGATTTGGATTGAATATTATAATTTTAGTTAATGATATTTGCCCAGGGGTCATGCTCTGGGTCTCTGTAAAGCGCCAAGAGACAATTGACATTGTAACAGACGCTATACAAATAAAATTGAACTGTAGACCAGAGTTGAATCCAGAGGAACCAGAATAACTCTCTGTATCGAAAGGAGAAAATAAAAAGGATGGGATCTGTAGAGAAACGAAACAGCCTTTGCATTTACTACACTACTGATGTGAACCGCAGCTCTAGATCGTTGTGACTAGCAGGGATTCGTCTCTGCTTCGCTGCAGCATCAGTCGTCAGCAGCTACCACTGGATCAGGTCGGCACCTTGCACACAGATACGAGGATCTAAAGCAGTTTGAATCGTGGATGCATCTTACTCCTCGAAGTCTAGATCCAGATCATCATTTGATCAGGTCCTGGTACCCCAGACCTTTGGTCTAAACATGATCCAAATTTAAGGGTATGAAGTCAGAAGTTGAGGGTTTATAAAGTCAACTCATTGCGGTGAGAAATCCCTTACATCTTTTACAAATTAAACGTTTAAGTTTTAAGCACACAAAACTTATGAATGAAAATCAGGACTCAAACAAAACCTTTTGGACTGACATTTAACTCATAAATGTATCTTCCTCCCACTGAAGCGATAATTAATTTCAGTTTGCATAGCGGAGTTTTCCCCTCAGACTGCTATTTTAAATGAGAAGATTTTCCGTTTGATTCCATATTAAAGGAACAAAAGTAACTTTGTAGATGTGCCGCGGTGAAAGGAGCGCTTTGAGAGCTCGTGAAATGTGCGTCTTTGCTCTCTTGGCGGGCGCTGTGACAGACAAGCCCTCTTTTACATTTGCCTGCCACCTGAGGAACCAGGAAGAGCGAAGCCAACGGCAGACGGCTCTGGTGGCAAAAAAACCCGCGAGCAAACAAGCAAACGATCTCATCGTCTGCCGTTGTTTGGAGAGAGGAGCGAATCACCTGAAAAGTTTGATGAAAGACAGACAATGATTGTTACTCACTTTTATTTGTCAATCACTGAGAAGAAAATAACACGTCATCAATATGTCAACTACGTTCTCTGCAAAATTAATTCAACAGAGGAGGGATGCATGATAACTGTTTTTTAAAACCGATACCGATAACCGATAACACACACATATACCTTAGATCATTACATCAATACTATGAACAAAACCAAAAATAGTTTGGACTTTTTAAATGAGCAGATATTTATTTTTTCCAATGAAAAACTACTGACAAGCCTCTCAAACATTTTCATAAAACTATCAAACAAACCTATTTGATATCTCACATTAACTTAAATAAAGTTCATTACTGACTGATATAAAAAATAAAGGCTCCTTGAACTGATGGAAATACATGCATCAGAATTACTAACTGAAAAAGATTAACATTTAAAGGATTTTGGCTAGGTTTTTAGTAGTTTTTATTTTTTAATCTCATGGAAGCTTTAGATGAGAGGAATGAGGGAGAGGAGAGACTGCTGCTGGCTTGCGCATGTTAGCATTAGCTTTCGTTAGCTCACATTAGCGTGATTTCAAAACTCCACGGAAGCGATTGTTATGGTTGTAGGTGGCTGATCGGGTTTGACGTATCAAAGCTTGTGCTTCCCTCCTCTTAGAATTCGCTTGGAGGATTCGTCACAAATAACCACCAAACTATCTTCTAACGAAGTTTTCACGCCGCCATGTTTGTTGTGATCAGCGCTGTGCTGCAGGCTGCATTCAAGGTGTAACGTAAATTCCCACATTCCCTCGTTTGCTAGTCTTCTTTCAGCCTTTTCTATTTTTTTCTTTTTTTTTATGTGTAACATGTGGGAAAATACTCAACTATCAATTCAACTACCAAAATGATGACCGAGTTAAAAAGTTGTTTTCTGGCATGAGGGGGTATTATTGATTTTCCTTATTCAGTAATCGTTTTTCTGATTATGCCGACGTCACTTGAACATAACATTCACTGCCGGTCATTCAAGGCTCAGAGGGAGCGAGGCACTGCTGTGTTGATAAATATATGTTATCGGAGCTATTCGTCATGATATCGGAGTTATCGGGATGACGTCATAATTTCCTGTTATCAGAGCGATAGTTATCGGCCCGACAGTTATCGTGCACCCCTACACAGAGGAGGTCCTTTAGTCATTATCAGAAGCATTTATGGAAAAGCTCTGTGTGTATGTGGGGAACCTGTTTTGAACACACAACCGAGCTGGCTGTCCACATCTGTGAGTCTGTTTCCTGACAGTCGGGGCAAAGAATCACGGGGACCTTCGGGGTTATCTCGCCGACGTGGATGTCAAACGGAGCACGCTCCATCACCAAGGACATCACACAAGCTCACGGTCTGTGGAGGCGGTCTGAGGAGAGTCTGTGTGTGTGTGTGTGTGAACTCCAGCACGGTCTGACAGGCTGATATCGTTTCCCATCATTAGGTAATAAAGACTGACTCGTCTCTGTTCGCCGTCTGAGTATTTAAACTGTTGCCCTGCAGTTGCTCGGGTGGTGTGTGTGTGTGTGTGTGTGTGTGTGTGTGTGTGTAGAGAGAAGTGGCAGTTTCTTAAAAAGCTCAGGGCTTTCCCAACCACAGATCAGACTCGGGCTGGATCCAGTCTTCTCCCATGATGCCCTGCAGGCGGAAATCTTGAAAATACTCCAGGCGGTGGCTAAGAGACACACAGAAAATTGCGTCACACTCTCATGCATTACCACATACAGTTATGGTTAAGGTTGGGAATCCAGAACCGGTTCCTGTAGAGAACCGATTCTCTACATGAACTGGTTCTCTACAGGAACCAGTTTCTTTGTTCTCCTTTTCCCCCCAATCAGAATCGATAAGAGAATCGATAAAGAATCGAAACGTTAAACGGTATCGACAATGGAATCGGAATCGGAAAAATCTTATCAATTCCCATCCCTAGCTATGGTACATCTGTTTTTGCAAGCGGAAGATTGTAACAAGTCAATTAAGAATTTAAAGTTCCAAACCACTTCAGCTGATCTGTTTTTTTGTAGTATTTGTAGCGTTTCTTTATGAAAGCAGTGCCGTAGCTACAGCGTAAGTGCGTACCCTCCGCCATACACTGAGATGTACCTCTCTCCAAATGTAACCGTGCATCGCGTCGACCCGGACCACAGCACATGTGATCGGTCCGCTCACTAGATTTGTTCCTCTTCATCTTCGTATTTCCTGCCGCTACTTCTCCGTCGTCTTTCAGTTGGGTAGAACAAAAGTTGCTGTAATGTCTCTAAAAACGACTGAAGCTCAACATTTATCGGCGACAACTCACATAAAATATACCTTATTTGCTCTGTTAACGTGTCTGAGCTACATATAAGAAGTAAACAAAAGGAAACTCGGCACTGCAGGAAAGGAGACGCACTGCCATCTAGTGGTTGATGGTGTAATTACAGAGGGGCTTAAATAATACCGCTCAAGTATAGAGACCAGAGAGGGTATAGACGCCATACACATCTTATATGCATCGCTGCTACACAGAAATTAATGCAGCAGCGAGGGTGCTGACAGGTCTCTCCCGTGTTAGCCTCCCTCCATTGGCTTCCTGTGAAATTTCAAATTGAGTTTAAAATTCTGCTTCCCACATATAAGGCCCTTAATGGCCTAGCTCCTTGTTATCTACAAGACCTGATAGCACGTTATGCTCCTAATAGAGCTCTCCGCTCTCAGAGTGCAGGATTACTCGTCGTTCCTAGAATATCTAAAAGTAGGTTTGGAGGACGGGCCTTCTGCTACCAGGCACCTTTTTTATGGAACCAGCTACCAGTTTGGGTTCAGGAGGCTGACACCACCTCCATCTTTAAAACTAAACTGAAAACATTTCTGTTCAGTAAAGCCTACAGTTAGTCTAAACTATAGTGTGTAGGAGCTAATAGTTATAGCCATAGCTGTAGTAGCTAAGAATAGAGTAGCTCGTCTTAATCACAGCTTCATCATAGCTATGCTGCTATAGGCCTACGCTGCAGGGGGACACCAACATGATCTGCTGAGCGGTGTCTCCACTGCTCTTCTCCCTTCCTTCCCTTTCCTCCTCCCTTCCTCCTCCTCCAGCTCATTACATCATTCATTAGCAGCACCTTGTTACTGTAACTGTAGTTTGTTGTGCTGTTTTCCCTCCTTTTTTCTCTCTTTTCTTTCTGTATGTTTGCAGGCCAGAGTTTCCTGAGTTTCATGCTGACCTGCAGTTCCCTCCTCTGTCCATCCCAGCGTTTACCTCCACCTGTGTGTGTAGGTGTGTTCAGGGTGCCGGCTGGCGTGGTGACTGGTGATCTAGTCTAGTCTAGTTTTTTACTTGCCATTATCCTTGTTTAGGATTTAATATTATAATTTTAGTTAATGATGTTTTTCTTGGGGGTCATGCTCTGGGTCTCTGTAAAGCGCCTGGAGACAATTGACATTGTAAGACGCTATACAAATAAAATGGAATTGAATTGAATTGAAACATAAATGACTCACTATTTTGAGTGCACAAGTGTGTTCATGCTGACATCTCTGTCTTCACGAAGTGGTGCACTCAAAACAGTTAGAAAATACTTCAAACACTCAATGGTCGCTATATTGATGATGTAACAAAAGTGGTGGGACACTTGATTGCCATGTTTTCGCCGGAATGATTGCAGTCCGTCCTTGGCGCCAACGACCGCACAGCTTTAATCTGACATTTGTTTAAAAAGTGGGGGAGATTACATGCATAACAAGTAAAATGTATTCACTTTTTTGTTTTGTAATTTAACAAAAAGACAAATCTTGCCAGTAACATGGCGTAAACTCGGGCGAAGCAGCAAAAGAAGAAAGTTTGCCATCATCATTTCCGATAAGAGCACAATACAGTCCTTGGTGAACTGTGTTGGAGCGAAACATCACTCTGCTGTATTCATTCTCATGGAGTGCTACCAAACTTTAAAATGACACTAGCTCAATCCATTTCTTTGCTGTAGCCAGTCGCTCATCTGGTTGATGAGATGCCTTTGATTTGAGCATTTAAAGAGTATGCATACCTTACGTGATTTAATACTCAGAAAACGGGCATGTATTTCAAAACCGCGGTTGTTGCCTGGAGCCTGGAGCGCGGCATGAATCGCCAGAAACTGTACTGGAGGATACTCACAAGTTGGGCTGTTGGCCCTCGGATATCTCTTCTTTGGGGATGGGGTACAGAGCCTCATATGTACGCTTCTCCCCGGAGCCGTGGATGGCGTAGGAGTTCATCCTGTTGACGTTGGGAGGGAAGTACGACCAGGGGATCAGAGCCTCGCCCATCCACCGGTCCCCTGTGATTGTGGTCTGAAACACCATCGGCAGTTGTTGCTGGAAACAGAAATGAGAAAAACAAAAATAAAATGTAAGAAACAGTCACCACCTGACATTAAAAAAAGCTGTGCTTACTCAAGCCTACCAGGAAAGCTTGTCCCGCCCCCGACAGCAGCAGTATCAGGTGCTGTCCATGTCTGCAGTACAGACACAGTCCCATCAGTCCACCGCGAGCGTCATTAACATCTGATCAGAACAAGAGTTTACTTACGGGCAAAGCTCCACCTCAAGGTAATTCTCTGTTGTGCTATCAAGGAAGAAGGACTCCACAACTGATGAGATAAAGAAATGAAAATCAAGATAAGGCTTTTGATCTGACACTAGCAAACTGCTTAAGAGCTGTTATTAATCTTATCAGCAGCGATGGCAGGACAACACAGGAAACAATTAAGTCATCTGATTCAGTTATTGTACGTGACACGCCGAGAAATGTGCACAGACGCTGACCTGGAAACACGCTCGAGACTGTAAAGGGGTCGGCTCGCTATTTATTAAGAGCCATTAATGAGGTCAAATATGGGAGGGGGGCTCATTAACCGGAAATCAAAATTCCCTAAGGTCAATTAGAACGGATAGTTATCACTCGACCTCGTTAAAAGCTTTAATTGCTTTGTTTCTCCGTAATAATGACAGTGGCAGTTAGTGTAGAGGGGTCAGGGACACAGCCAGGCCCTTATCTTCAGGCTGCCTTCAGATTGCATCACGCCGAGTTGCACAATCGCGAGTGGAACAACAGTATCGCCATTGAGTGACCACCAGGAGGAGCAGCGGAGGCCGTAAAAGTCTCATTCACCCAACATTATGCAATCAGCTCAGTGAAGTTTTTAACGCTTGTTCAAAAACGTGGGGAGGAGTGGAGTTTGTCAGGGCAAAATTAATACTTTTTCTCAATTATTGACACTTTGAGGGACAGTTTGAAATTACAATGATTTGCAAATTGCACAGACCGGGGATTTATTCACAACAGAACAGAGAGAACATGTTAAATGGTGAAACCGAGACATTTTAGTTTATGAGAAGTCTCAGTTCGTTTGATGGCAGCAGCACCTCACAAAAAAGCTGGGACATGGTCAACGTGAGGCTGGAAAGGTCAGTGGTAGTAAAAAAGAAAGACCTGGCAGCAGGTCAGTGAGATGACGGCATATACAGAGCTTCCTGGAGAGGCAGTCTCTCAGCAGAGGGTCACTGATTTGTCAAGTGTTTCCACAAACTGAAAGAATTTCAGAACAATTTTCCTCACCATAAAATTGAGAAAAATTAACATCATCTACAATCCAGAATTTTATCAGAAGATTCTGAGAATCTGGAGAAATCTCTGTATGCCAGGGACAAGATTGGATTTTCCATTAGTTTTAGTTTTTATTTAGGTTTTATTTTAGTTATCAAATTCAGTTAGTTTTAACTCGTTTTTAGAGCAGTTTTGCTAGTTTTTATTCGTTTTTGTTTTGAAATACATAGTTTTAGTTTAGTTTTTAATAGTTTCAGTGTTAATTTTAGTTTTATTTTATAAATTAGGGTTGTAATTTTGGTTCGAGTGAAGCACTGAACTTTTTGAAGACTATCGAGTCACATAGTCGTGTTTACATTCCGGTCTCAATAAACCAGAATCAGAATCACTTTATTGCCAGGTACGATTTTACACATACGAGGAATTTGTTGTGGCGATGATGGTGCATGCTATTAAGGGAAAAAATATAACAAACAATGTAAACATATTTATCAATGCGTCTTCCCTCTTGTGGTGTTCCTGCGTATTTACTGACCAGCAGCTATCTGGTCTCCGTGGAAACAGTCCATTATAGTTGCTGTTTTCTCCCGTTCCTTCCCAACGCTGACTGGCCTGCAGCTGCAGCTTCTCTTTCCAGGGGGCTAGCTTAGGCTAGCTTATCCAGCTAGTCTTGGTTAGCCTTCTTTCCAGGGGGCTAGCTTAGGCTAGCTTATCCAGGTAGTCTTGGTTAGCCTTCTTTCCAGGGGGCTAGCTTAGGCTATCTTATCCAGGTAGTCTTGGTTAGCCTTCTTTCCAGGGGGCTAGCTTAGGCTAGCTTATCCAGGTAGTCTTGGTTAGTCTTCTTTCCAGGGGGCTAGCTTAGGCTAGCTTATCCAGGTAGTCTTGGTTAGTCTTCTTGTCTAGCTTTTCAAATGGACTTTCAGATTTGTGGGTTTTTTTATTCCACACATTGTATCACCTGCTTCTACAACAAGGCTCTTATTTTTATTGTTAACACAGTCATAGTCAAAGAAATCCCAAATAGGACTGTGCCGCTTTCTCCCACTTTTGCCGCAGCCATCACTGCTGATCACTTTTTTTTTTGTTTAGTTTTTTTTTGCGGTTGTTGTTGTTGTTGTACGGCGGAGCAAAGTTAATAGATTTCAAACATTTATGAGAAAAAAAATTACAAAAACAAAGGACGTTCTTGATATTATTGTAGTTAATTTTAGTTTGTTTTATAAACACATAATAAAGTTTCAGTTAGTTATCATTTTTTTAAAAACTCTCATTTTTATTTTATTTCAGTTAACGAAAATGTTTTTTCAATTCTAGTTTTCGTTATTTCGTTCGTTTTCGTTAACGATGCTGATGCGATGCTGATCTTTGGAACCTCAGGGAGCTCTGCATCAAAAACATGCGTCATGTAAACCGCTGCATGGACTCCAGCACACCTCCAGAAAGCACCGACTGAGACAGTACTTCTCAATCATTTTCTGCTGCACCTCCGCTAGGAAGAAGAAACCATTTCCCCAGACACAAAAATCTGACACAATATAGCCAATACTCCCCCCGCACACTGTGTCAATGAGAGCGCCACTGCCGCCTACTGGAGTATATGTGCAATTACACTTTATTCCAACATGGCCAAAAATTCAAAAAAAAAAAAAAAAAGTTCCCTGGGGTCACACACCCCCCCCAGGAGGTTGCGCCCCACTATTTGAGAAGGACTGGTCTCAGATCACAGATCTCCTCGTCGTCCACAAATGCAGATTAAAGCTCCCGTCATGCGGAAAAAGAAGCAAAATGTGAACAGGATCCAGAAATGCTGCCGCCTTGTCTGGGCCAAAGCTCATTTAAAATAGACTGAAGTAAACAAGTAGAAAGCTGTCCCGTAGACACATGAATCAAAATGCGAAATTCCTTTTGTAAACCATGAATGCTGAGCCCTCTGTACTGGAGAGGAGAGGGACTACTTGGCTCTGAGCTCACTTCAACAAGCCTGCTTCTCTGAGGGTACGAGGCTGCATGAATGAGCAGCTTGAAAGGAAACATCAATTCTGAGAGGTATATAGATGTTTTAGAGCAAAATATGCTCCATCCATCCAGATGGCGTGTTTTCCAGGGGAGGCCTTGCATCTTTCAGCAAGACAAAGCTAAACCGCATAATGCATCCGTTACGACCGCAGTAGAACAGTCCAGCTGCTGAACTGGCCTTTCACTTAATATATGAGCCAGGACTCCAGAAACTGGTCTCCTCAGTTCTTATATGTAAACGGGCTGTTGTTAAAAGAAGAGGGGATGCAACACTGTGTTAAATATTACCTGGTCCCGGCTCTTTTTAGATGTGTTGCTGCCAACATATTCAAATAGCCTTGTTGTTTTCTTCAGATGATCCATTTTCTCTCTTTCAACGTACTATAATATATTTTCTGTGCTTCATTGTGAATTAAATGGGAGTTTTGCAAACCATTGCATTCTGTTTTTACTTACATGGCATTAAAACCTTTTTAGAATTGGACCTAAGAAATGGTAGCCCTGCTTGAGTATAAAGAACAGAACCATGGAGAGTGCTACTCATTGTCAAATTTTTACATTTCCAAATTTTTAAAGAATTTGTAGACAAGATTTTTTTTTTTCTGCATCACATTAGATCTGAATGTTCATATCTTTTGCAATATTTTTATTTGCACTCATTCATCATAACTTCAAATCCCAAAAAATTTTTGCTGCAGGAAGAGTCATATGGTGCATGAACTGGTGCTTTGCTGCCCACCTTCATAATTCCAGAGTGCAGGGAACGGCTGACTGGGAGGCCCTGCAGGAGCTGGAGGATCGTTGAAGAATGGGCCAAACACCTGCATCTTCAGCCCTCCTTGTCCAGGAGAGAAGACGACTCTGATGGGTTCATGATTCACGGGGTTGCTGTCCCAGGTGTGCCGGATAGCAAACTCCATCTGTGTCAGAGGACTGAGAATAAAGAATCACGGTGAGAATCTGACCTACCACCATGCAGCAAAGAGGAAAAATACTTACATAGATCCACAGCACAAGAGGAGGCTGCAAAGTGCTAAAAACTGAAATCCCTGGCTTCCCAACATGTTGTCAGAGGCTTTCTCACTGTGTGCTCCACTGAAGTCTGACAGGGCTTTTCTTGTTATCTGTGCCAGTCTGATCTCTAATACAGTTATGTTACTCAGTAACTACAGCTGCTGATATCAGGGTGCGCTTACCTGAGGAGGTATGAGTGAATAATTGAATTGTGGGCAGTTCAACACGGCACGTGACCTTCCAGCACCAAACCCAGCCAGGTTCACGTTAGCACCAAATCTCGGACATTTCTTCACTAATTCTCACTTCGCGCGGAACTAGCTGTCCGAATCTTCTTTTCGCAACCAATGCGAAGGCTGGTACTAAAATGTCGCTTTTTCGGCATGAAAAACGTAACCCAAAACAGTTAAAAACGAAAGTAAAGAACTACTCTTTCTCCCCAGCTGACGCTGTTCCTGTTGTAATTCAGGGAGGAACTCTTTGCTTGTCCGTCACTTGGACGGAACTGTTTCAGCGGCGCACACGGTTGTTTGAAAAACAGTGGCGGAAACGTTCGTCAAAAACGAAAAAGAAAAACTCAAGTATGACCTTTGTATTTAAATAAACAGGTGCAGTCATTATTTCACATAAGTTGTGGCGGTCAAATTCCTCTCAAAACCTAAATGTGTCTTCGGTGAACTGAACTTAGCTGTGATTGCTGCTGCGGCTAACTGATAGCCCTTTCCATAGTAACAGCGGTAAATAATACACAGTAAGTGATTTGTGTCTGGTTGATTCGTTTATGATGGGTTTGATTGCGGGTGAGTTGTCTCTGAGTGGCTCTGGGTGATTTTTCTTTTCGTGAGGTTTCCCGTGTGAACGACAACCGACGTGTCGGCGGATGAACCGGATCCGCTGTTCGGTCTGAACGACGATGTTCGATCCGCAAATCATCTTCTAAAGGTTCCTCCTCTGACCACGAGCTCAGCCAGCATGGACGAAGAACTGGAGTTTTTGCGCGATCAAGGTAAGAGACAGCGAGAAGTGAGAGTTGTGTGTGAGCTGGGAGACCCTTCCCCTCCTGCCAGGGGCGGTGTTGGGCCCTGGGAGGACTGGGAGCCGAGCCCATTAATATTCACTTTCACGGTATTTATTTATGAGTTAAAGCCACAATACTTAGACTACCCATAGTTGGATTAAATGATTTCTTAGATGGTAAAGCCCATAGAAAACACATCTTGTGCTATGTGAAATGTTAATTTAAAACCAGTCGTTGTATCATGTCATATAAGAGAGAATGATTAGTAATGCCTGGATTAAGTGCTGGGATTACTTTACCAACCAAAACACCGTTATAAACACGTTTCTGTTGCACTAGTAAAGAAGAAATGAATGAAAAGGAATTGACCAAGACCGGGCATCAAACTCCAGCTGCAGCGGTGTGTCGAGGAGACCGTCTCCCTGTCCTCTGTGGCTGCAGCACCAGAAGATCAGCTTTTAATGTTTTAAAATCACCAGTCGGTGTTTGTGAACGCTCCCCAGAAAAACCATTCACAACAGCTGTTTTCAGCTCAGTTTAAATCTTCATTGATGGACACTGTTGGCTGTTTCAGTGCCGCCTGCTGGCGTTTATGGATCCTGCTCATTATCAGGGATAAATCATGTTTGTTATAAATACCAGCCAGCGTTTAAAAGTGTTGCGTTCTTGAATGTTGTCCAAGATGCTGTAGGAAGCGTCTCTCACAGCAGACGTTTCAAACTGAAATAAAAAAAAAAACGCATTTACATCGTCGTTAATAAACATTCGGTGTCGCCTGCTGGCGTTTATGGATCCTGTGTAAAACAGCAGGTATAAATCCTGTTTGAAGCAGTGTCCATAAATGCCAGTCAGTTATCTGCTGGGCCACGTCAGGCTGCTTTCATGATGCCTGTTTCAAACTGAATTTAATAATTTAATTAATGAAGTGTTTGGATCTTCATTATTTAACAGTTTGGGATGTTTTAATATCAGCTGCTAGTCAGCGTTTGGAAATGCCAGTTGGCACTAGGGGTGAGTATTGGAAAGGACCTCGCAATAGGATATGTATCATGATACTTGGGTCACGATCCGATATTATCACGGTATCGGATATCACGATATATTGCGATATTCTACCCAGTTAATATCAAAATTAAAAGTAGAGATGAAAAATCAAGTTGCTGTATATGTTCATCAGATGATATTGATTCAGAGGACAAATTGAGTCAAAACTATTTGCTTCAAAACAACCTATTTATTGTTTATTATTAGTGTTTTTGCACATTTATATAACCATTACAACTGCTGAAAAATCGATATTATATTGGGCAGCCGAAAATCGCGATATATTGCCAAATCTTTTTTTTTTTTTTCACACCCCTAGTGCCGGGCGTTTTAGAAGTTGGAACTTGGTTGCTTTTATTGCTTTTCTGACTAGGTTTTATCTCCTACTATCTTTTATCAACTTTCTTTACATTTACAGTCTGCAAAGGATTTTGTGCAACATTCAGTTGTACGAAACATGGAATATAAAAACAGTCTGACTGACTGATCAAATTCTAATAATATACGAGATATTTTTTTCAAGAAGAAAACAGGAACAAAATCCAACAAGAAAGGCCAGAGTTGTGATAGTTATGGGTGAAAATAGTACGTTAAGAATAGGGCTGTAGCGATACACCAATCTTGCAATACGATACGATGCACGATATTCGGCTCACGGTACGATATATATCGATATTCGTCTTATAATACATTTACATCATTTTCCGAAAGAAACTTGACTTGACTGTCAGTTAAATCCAGCTTTCTCAGTGCTTGATGGTGCATCTGTGGTGTGTTCAGTCCGCAGGTTGAATTCCGCTCTGAGCCAATATCAGCACGGCCAACGCCGTCAGTCTGCACCGTCTCAGGTAAAAAGACACCTTTGCTTTATGTGAAAATGATTAAACTGCAGCCAGCTGTGAGGAAACACATGTGACGTGCAACATAGAGGACACTTGATGAGTTTATCTGCATCCAGAACTGTATTTAGCTAGAGTTTCCTCAGTTCTACTCTGACCTGAACCGTCTGTGATTCAGGGAAGTGAGCAGATCTGAACATAGAAGCAGGTGATAAATGCCTAGTTACTTTCTGACTGAGTTAGTTTCCTCAGTCTAGTCGACTGTATGACAGCAGTGTTGTGTGTCGGACAGGTGGAGGAAGCGCAGCGGGCGGAGTCTCCTGCTCCCTGGCTCTCAGACAGAGGGTCAGTTGAACACTTCTCTTCAAGTCTCTTCCTCGTTCTTTTTTTTTTTTCACATCTTTATCACATTAGTGAGCAAAGCGTTTTCTGCGTTACAGCATCATGGCTCCTCTCATAGCGGAGTACGATCGGCACATGGACGACATGACCGCGCAGCTCCAGAAATACCAGGTTAAGATGCTCCCGGCGCCGCCGCGGGACGGGGGCCGGGACTTTCAGGTGTCCCGAGAGATCATGTGGTCGGCAGGTGAACGGTTTGGTTGACGGTGCTGATTTTTGGGTTTGACAGGAGCTGATGAGCGACGCCAAGCTGAAGGTGGAGAGGGTGGTGAAGGAGAACGAAAGGTGAGTCTGGAGGCGGAGCCACGTCAGCCACACGTGCATGTGATGAGAACACAGTCATGTGCAAAGGTCGTGACCTCTTTTAATCCTGTGTTTTTAATAAAAATTATTTAATTGTTCTTAGTTTTAGGCAAAAAAAACGACATAAATTTTTCACTGTGCCAATATTTAACAAAAATGGAGTAAAAAAGAATCTTTTGAGCAAAACAAAGTATCCTCGTGATTAAAAAACTGTACATCTACCTTAAACAGCAATAACTTAAAAGTAGTCGTTTCCTGTTGGACCTTTTCAGTGTTGGACCTTTTCAGTCTGCTGCACTGTTGAGGACGAGCTTTGATCCGTTCTTCTTTACAGCTTTGATTCAGGTCACTAAAGCTTTCGAACCTTCGTTTGCTTGGCTCTCTGAAGGTCCCGTCAAAGAATTTCAGTCTCGAGGAGGTCCAGACTTGGACCGGGTCCTCCCAAAACCTTTATTATTTTTAGGACTGGGCAACAATCAAAAATTTTAATCGCGATTAATCGCATTATTTCCCTGATTAATCAGGATTAATCACATTGTATACGCAAAATCAAATAACGAATTCAAAAGTAGTGTAAAATGCACTTTTATTTAAATGTTCTGCTGCCATATGAACTAAAGTGTCATAACATTTGTTGTTCAAACACTTTTAACATCAGCACTTGTCAGTAACACATATTTAGTGTAAATCTCATCTTAAAAAATGTCAAATAAAATGAAGCTTATTGCCACTGCCAGGACATTAATGTCATCCTGTTTTTATGAAAAAAAGTCTACAAACAAAATCCAACAAAATGATTGTGTCTCAGCACAATCAGAACATTAAAACAGGTAATTTCTGAGGTAACAGCAGAAACTTTTAACGGGGAGTTCAACTTGTCAGTTGTTACAAATAACCTTGTTTCTGTTGAATCCTCCGTCTGGGAGAACTTTAAAATGAAAATGTCCATGTTAACGTTCAGTAACTTTATCAATCCGTGTATCAGTCATTCTTTCCATTTTCAATTGTCAATCAAAAATTTAGAAAAAATTAAAAAGTGACATTTTATTCTGTTTTTTGTTTTTTAATCTAAAAAAAAGGCATTTTTTTTCCCGTTTTTTTTATATTTCAATTTTAGACTTGGATCAAAAATACGAAATTAAAAAAGGGGCCCCAGAACTGAATTTGTTTTATAATGGAGGACTGGACTTTCTGTTGTCATTAGCAGGACAGTGAACACATGGAGCAGATCTGATGGAACATGGAGGAATGACGACAAAAGTTTTGTTGTAGTCTAGATTTTTTTTTTTATACTGAATTGTTAATATTGCTACCTGAGTTGCTACCCGAACTGTAAAGTTCACGGTTTTTTACTCTTCTCCATGTCTGTTTTAGTTTTTCCTTATGTTTACTGTTTTCCGGTTCTGCAGCAGCCAGTAACAGACTTTTCAAAACAAAAGCACGTGAGAAACATGCGTTAACGCACGATAAAATAAATGTCGGCGTTAATAAATGAATGCGTTAACGCGATAATAACGCATTAACTTGCCCAGCCCTAATTCTTTTACTTTTCAGCCAGTCTGGTGCAGATTTTCTTCCTGGTCGTTTTCAGGCAGACTTCAGCTGTCAGACAGGTGGCCTCACATTCGTCTCCTGCGACGGGATCCAGATCCCGCGTCTGTAAAACAGCCCCAAATGACCACACCTCCACCGCCGTGCTTGACAGTGGATACGAGGTGTTTCTGCTCAAAGCTGTGTTTGCCAAACATGGTGCTGGGAACTAAGGCTTCGGTCTCTCATTGCTCTTCTGGGTTTGTTCAGATGCAGTTTGGTTACGCCCAGTCATGGTTACATGCTGTCATGAACCTCAGAGGTTCTTGAGGTGCTGCCATGAAACTTTGAACATTGTACAGTCTGAGCTTGGAATATTTAGATTTCTGGGAAAACTGGAAACTAATGTTTTCTCACTAAAGAACGTTAACCTCCAGATTATTTGGAGATGGTTTTCTAACTCCCTCCAGGTCAAAGTGCAGCACTAAATGCTCCTCTAAGATTATATCCTGTGTCTTTCCTTTTTGGTGTTGTGTTAACACACATCTGAGGGCTCTGGACCTTCACAGCTGTGGATGATCAGTTCACGAAGGGCTGATGGTCCGTTAAGGGAAGTACTCAGTGCTTTTTATTTTTGTTAAATAAGTAATGGCAGAGGGGGGACAACAGATGTGCTGTTGAGGCTGTAACGGATCACATAGCTCACTGTTTGGATCATTTCATGGATTTTAAACCACAGATCATAATTAAAATTAAAACACTTCAAGCAGCAGCAACATTCAACGGGTCAAACATTTGAATAATTTTTTAACGGGGCCATTTAAAAAGTCCCTCAGTGGGTAGAGCTGGTCTCCATGTACAGAGGCTGCTTCATAAAACCTAAGGCTTTTCTTAAATTCAGTCAGATACCTGTCTAACCAGCGGGATGATCTCGTTTCATGCTCGACATCTGGCCGTGTTCATGTCTTCCTCGCGTTGTAATGTCGACATACCGCCATCACTCGGCTGAGCTCTCTTAAATGAAGCACAGATCAGATGTCGGGTGGTTTGTGCTTCTGCGGTGAACCAACAGCACGTCGGCCGTGACCTCCCCAGAGATGCACCTGCACGTTGGTTTGATGCGAACTTAAAAGCCAGAAGAGGCTTTTCAAGTTCCTCCTGCGATGCATCTAAGATGCTGCTGCACCAAACTTTTAAAGTTCTTTCTCATGAGTGAATCTCTCGGTGTCCACTGCCTCCTCCAGGTTGCACGCAGAGCTGAGGGAGTCGGTGGAGAAGCAGCTGCAAGCCTCGACCGCGGCGTCAGGACTGGAGGGCAGCACGATGGAGGAGGACGGCATCATCAGAAACCTCCAGGAGCAGATCCAGCTGTCTCAGCAGGTCTGCAGATATCCATGTAGATGATTGACTCTGCAGTTACAGTCACGTCCTGTTGTGTTCCTGTTAGGGATGTAACAATAGGGAAAATCTGATATCTCGATTATAGTGACCAAATTATCATAGTTTACGATATTATCGTGATATTCTTAATTGCTGTACAAATGTCCAAAAAACACATACACTTAAATAATTTCACAAAATCTTGTGATTTTCTTGTCATACTAAAACATCAGAATCCAGAATCTTATCAAAATGAAACTTTCACATTAAAAGGGCAAACAACTGGCACAGAAAGAGGTTTTATTTTAAATGAACAAAATAAATAACAGGAACAAAGCTTATTTGTCTGATGCAAATTTAAATAAACACTTTAACAACCATAGTAGGTCAAAATATGTAAACAATTATCAGGAACAAAAATTATAGCGCAAGTTCAAATGAAATAAACTTTGGACTTTAAGCTGAACCTTAAATACTTATAAATGTGTAAATAAAGAAACAGTTGTTTAGGAGCCAAATATGTTGTTCTGAATTGTAGTTCACTCTGTGTGTCTGTGGGTGTCGCTGTGTTGTTACCTGAGGGTCAGGTATAAAGGTAGCTGCCTGTTATTGGTTAGGTGTTTGACCCGGAAGGGCTAAAGGTTTTTGACCGCTGTGGCGCTAACTGCCGGCGTTATGGTTGTCGGATCAGTTAATGGAATAAATCAATATTTTAACTGCATCAGAAGAACATCATTTCTGTCATTTTTTGATTAACATGTAACGGTAACGTTTATGAAATGTGAGTTAGCGAAGCGCGTCGACCAGGTTACTCTTGCTCAAACATCTCAGTAGCTTGAAGCATTAGCCTTAGCTCCTTCAAGTTGCTTGTGCAAATTACAATAAAATGTAAACAAGTGCTCTGCAGACAGGATAACTGTCCTCCACCAGCTGTCCCTCTGCATTCTTAAAAAAAAAAAACAAAATATTCCCAGACCTCAGATTTCATCATTTTAGTAGGTTGGTAAATGTCCTGCGTGCTATCACCACTTCCCGCCATGCTGACGTTACGATGCCGATGTTACAAACTACATATTCACGCGAGACACAGTCGTGAGTTGCTGGCAGACTTGAATGAGGCTGATATTACACATCCTGGTAATCGACCGCGATGATGAGATGAAGTCAAACATAAACGGTAATCGTTATCGTGTAAAATTTTACTGTAATACCGGTAACCGTTCCATCCCTAGTTCCTGTAATGTCCTCGTTGTCCTTGCTCTCCAGCAGATCTTTGCTCCAGCCCTCCATGTTTAAACAGCAGCACGTGAAAGACTACACAGTTTCTGACTTTACACTCGTTTTAACCCCAAAACTGGAGAAAATGGAGAAAGTGTGAAGGGCTTCCCAGAGTCAGCTGTCCATGAGGCTGCAATGAAACTTTCACAGAGAGGAGATCTCTGAAGTTATTCATTCAAGAGGAGTTGATCTGCATTAGACTGGCGCTCCATAGAGGTGAGCATCCAGCCAAGAAGACTCCAAAGACTCGACAGATAATCCTCGGAGCCAAAGAAGAAGCTGCTGATGACAGCCGGAGGAGCTCTGTTCATGAGTCCACCATGCAGAAGTCATTGTACGATCTGGGCGTCTAAAACAAAAACCACTGTGTTGGTTGGCCGCAGAGCATCTTGGGATCCCACAACACTGCTGTGAAGAGTAGTCAGCACTGTTTATGGAGCAGAACATCATCCCAACAGTGAAGCATGGTGGAGGGAGTGTCATGATGGGGGCTCGCTTCACTGCCTCAGGCCCTGGTCCACTTGCCATCATGGAAGGAAAAAATGAAATCCCACGTTTTCTAAAATGTTATCCTCTCAGATAATGTCGGGGCGGCTGACCGCCGACTGAAGCTCGGCTGACAGGTGATGCAGCGGGTCAGCGACCCTGAACGTGGAAGTCAGAAGACTTGGAGGCGCCCCAGTCAGCGCCCAGACCTGAACCCCGTAGAGGTGCTGTGGAAAGACCCGGACAGGCGCTCACACCAGAGATCCTGCAGATGTGCCTGGAAAGAGGAACGTAATGCTCTCATTCAGATCTACAGAAGGTTCTTGTTTGAACCGAACAAGCGTTTATATATGGGACCTATACGGGCTGGAAGTGGGCTGCACAGAAGAGCCCCACTTGGGTTTGTTGAAGGTTTCAACGGTGTTTGCCCGTATGGACTTCTAGTGGGATCTACCGGGCTTTTCTGTGGGCTGGTAAGTTCTCTAAAGGGTCCCATCAGAGCTACAGCTCCACTCTGTTTTAGCTCCGGCTCATTTAGTCCACTTACATGCCTCTAATACTTGGCTCACACAGGATTCCCATTTGGGCTCCGTAACACTGAAGCTGTATGAGACACAGTCCACTCTGAACCCATCCAGGTGGCGCCCACGTGGACGTTTTGGCTGGAAAGATATTTCTGCCAAGTTTGTTTGAGCAGCTGTTTTTCCCTCCAACACTGTCAATGTTCAATAGAGACGCCATGTGTGGTATCAGCTTCAACACGCCGTGTTTGTAGCTGTGACTGTGGCGAACACCGGATCACATTTCATGAATCAACCAGTTGATTCCCAGAGTTTGCTCTGAAACCTTTTAGGATGACAACACGATGCTGCTCCTCGTCAGCCGCGATCGTTGAAATGAAAGTCTGTTTGAGAGCTGCTGATCAACAAACACACAATGGTACTGAGATTAATTAGTAGTAAAAATACTCGTCAGCTCCAGAAATCTGTTGAAAAACTGCTGGGTTGCAGATGGAGTGATCCTGCTAAGATACAGCATCAGTGAACCAGTTAAGAATATCCTTAATGCTAGAAGGTTCGAAAGGGGGAAAAAAAAACTAGGGCTGGGCAATGATTTAAATTTTTAATCGCGATTAATCGCAATATTTCCCTGATTAATCACGATTAATCGCATTGTATACGCAAAATCAAATAATGAATTCAAAAGTAGTGTAAAGGTCACTTTTATTGAAATGTTCTGCTGCCATATGAACTAAAGTGTCATAACATTTGTTGTTCAAACACTTTTAACATCAGCACTTGTCAGTAACACATATTTAGTGTAAATCTCATCTTGAAAAATGTAAAATAAAATAAAGCTTATTGCTACTGCCAGGGCATTAATGTCACCCTGTTTTTATAAAAAAAATAAAAAAAAGTCTACCAACAAAATCCAATAAAATGATTGTGTCTCAGCACAATCAGAACATTGAAACGGGTAATTTCTGAGGTAACAGCAGAAACTTTTAACGGGGAGTTCAACTTGTCAGTTGTTACAAATAACCTTGTTTCTGTTGAATCCTCCGTCTGGGAGAACTTTAAAATGAAAATGTCCATGTTAAAGTTCAGTAACTTTACCAATCCTTGTATCATTCATTCTTTCCATTTTCAATTATCAATCAAATATTTAAAAAAAATTAAAAAGTGACATTTTATTACGTTTTTCGTTTTTTAATCTGACACAAAAAAATGAAAAAAAATGCCTGTTTTTTAATATTTCAATTTTAGACTTGGATCAAAAATACGAAATTAAAAAAACTGGCCACAGAACTGAATTTGTTTTATAATCGAGGACTGGACTTTCTGTTGTCATTACACATCTGTGCCACTAGATGGAGCCGCACTGCAGTAACCAGCTAGAGAACAGCAGGACAGTGAACACATGGAGCAGATCTGATGGAACATGGAGGAATGACACCAAAGTTTTGTTGCAGTCCAGAATTTTTTTTTTTTCCAGACAGAATTGTTAATATTGCTACCTGAGTTGCTACCTGAACTACCCGTTCTCCATGTCTGTTTTAGCTTTACCACATGTTTACCTACTAATTCTCTTCCGGTTCTGCAGCAGCCAGTAACAGACTTTTCAAAACAAAAGCATGTGAGCAACATGCGTTAACGCGAGATAAAATAAATGTCGGCCTTAATAAATTAAAACGTTAACGCAATAATAACGCGTCAACTTGCCCAGCACTAAAAAAAAAACATTTTCTTGCAAATTGCAAGTGAAGAAAATCTATTATCGTGTGAAAAAGTGTGATACATGTTGGCAGAGCAGCTGTAAAACGTACTGTCTCCTCTGGATCTGTTCCAGTAGATCCACAGACTCCAGCACGGTCCTGCCTGAGCAGCAGTGCAGCTTTGCTCTGATGTAGCTGCATTAGAAGATCAATGTCATTTTGGTGTCCTGTGTCACAGCCACTCAAGCTTCCAGCTGCAGGTGCACCTCTGGAAGACACGCCGCCATGCTTACCGTGTCTCTCTCTGTGCATGAGTTCAGGAGCGGGCGAAGGCCATGGAGCTGTGGCAGACGGCACACATGGAGCTGGACCGCCTGCAGCAGGTCCACCAGAGGACCGGCACCGAGCGGCAGCTCCACGACTCTCAGAGGCAGCAGCTCAAGGTGGGGACGCACCACACAGATGTCGCTCACTGCTGTAGCCGTGGACAGGCGCTCCACCACTAGATGGAGCCACTTCCGCAGCAGCGAGCTCAACTGCAGACATCTGCTCTCAGTCGATTCCCGACAGAAGCAGGAAGTCCTTATTCTCCATTAGATGCTATTGAATTTTGTCTCTGCCGTTGCAGGATCAGCTCGCTCACCTCCAACAGCAGTCGTCCAAAGTCCAGGTGGCCAATCAGAAACTGGAATCAGTAAGTAACGGTCAATTAAAAGCGTGTTAAATGACACCCTCTCAATTAGCCACGGGATCAAAAGGCTGTGCCCTTTTTCCAGAGTGAACCCTGCTGGAATAATTGATTACTGCAAGCAGGTTAAGTGATTTCTAATCCCTCTGGTGGTCAGCCAGAAATGTCCTGTCGACACAGATGACTCATCCTGATGCTGTCCAGACGCACGAACGCCTCACGCTGCCTCTGGTCACATGACCGTGTGTGAGGAGGTGATACAGTAATATTATCTCCCTGTCGTGCATTTTTAATGAGCGAGTGAGCGTTGGGCCTCCCCCTGACATGAGCAGGTGGTGGTGGTGGTGGGGCTGAGGGTTTGTTTCTGAGGGAAGTCATTCTTGACATAAACTTGGAGCCGTTGGCTCAGAATCATGCAACACAAGCGGAAGACTTGTCTTTCCTGCCACACGCAGACGAACCAGCAGTTCCTGAAGACGCTGACGGAGCAGAGCGCAGAGATGGAGGAGCTGCAGGCGCAGCTCAGGTGACCGCACACGCTCACATCCAAGCATCACGGCAGGTCTGATAATGGTGCAGGTAGCACGCTGAAACCTCTGCTTCCTGTCGGTGCGCTGTTGCAGACAGTCTAAGACCGAACTGAGGACGGCCACAAGCAAAGTGGACGAGATGACCAAGCTGTTGCAGAGCGTCCAGGAGCAGATGCAGAGACGGGTAGGTGAACGGAGGACGCCGTCACCGAGCCAGAAACCTCCGTTGGTCATGATTTTTATTTATTTCTAAGCGTTTCAAATCCCGCTGATGGTCACGTGTATGTAATCAGGAGGAAGATGTGGCGGAAGCACAGGGAAGAGAGGACGCCGCAGACAGACGACTCCAGCAGCTTCAGACAACGTTGAGCCAGCTGGAGACCAGGTGAGCACACCTGCAAACGCATTTCACCGTTTATACAACAAGATAGGGATGCACGATAACTATTTTTTAAAACCCATACCGATAGCCGATAACTTTCAGCTCCTTAAAGGACGATACCGATAACCGATAACACACACATATACCTGAGATTATTACATCAATACTATGAACAAAATCAGAAATAGTTTGGACTCTTTAAATTAACAGATGTTTATTTTTTCCATTGAAAAACTATTGTCAAGCCTCTCAAACATTTTCTTAAAGCTATCAAACAAACCTATTTGATATCTCACATCAACTTAAATAAGGTTCATTATTGACTGATATAAAAAAATAAAGGCTCCTTGAACTGATGGAAATACATGCATCAGAATTACAAACTGAAAAAGATTAATATTTAAAGGATTTTGACTTGTGGTTCCATTTAAATTAATACCTTTAATTAAAGTAAATGAGGTTCAGTAGTTTTTTGTTTTTTATCTCATGGAAGCTTTAGATGAGAGAGATGAGGGGAGGGGAGACTGCTGCTGGCTTGCGCACATTAGCATTAGCTCACGTTAGCGCGATTTCAAAACTCCATGGTAGTGATTGTTATGTTGTAGGTGGCTGATCAGGTTTGACGTATTAAAGCTTGTGCTTCCCTCCTCGTAGAATTCACTCGGAGGATTCGTCACAAATAACCACCAAACTATATGAAACTTTAACAAAGTTCCACGCCGCCATGTTTGTTGTGATCAGTACGCTGTGCTGCAGGCTGCATTCACGGTGTAACGTAAATTCCCTCGTTTGCTAGTCGTTCTTTAAGCCTTTTCAATTTATTTTTTTTATGTGTAACATGTGGGAAAATACTGCGAATACTGTAATTCAAAATACTGTAATTCAAGTCAGCAACAACCAAAATTATGACCGAGTTAATGAGTTGTTTTCTGGCATGGGGGGTATTCTTGATTTTCCTTATTGAGTAATCGTTTTTCTGATTATGCTGACGTCACTTGAACATAACATTCACTGCCGGTCATTCAAGACTCAGAGGGAGTGAGGGACTGCCGCGTTGACAAAAATATATATGTTATCAGGGCTATTCGTCGTGACATCAGACTTATCGGAATGACGTCATCATTTCCTGTTATCGGCCCGATAGTTATCGTGCACCCCTACCGTTTATACAACAAGATAACACTGAACCGAGATGGAGCAGAGCTTCAGATGCTCAGAGTGCATCAGCGCTGGACTTAGAGGAAGTAACGGAGCTCCACACATGAGCGTCGGACTCACAGAAGCCCCACTTTCTGACCTTTTCTCCCCCTGCAGATTAAAATCTGCCTCTCAGGAGGCCGAGGCTGTTCGCAGAGAGCGAACTGTGTGGGAGAGGAAGGTGGGGGAGCTCCAGGCCCGCTGCACCACTCTGGAGGAGGAGAAGTATGAGGCTCTGTCCAAAGTCAGGGAAAGTGTCCAGGTGGCTGAAGAGGCGGCCCTGCAGAAGGACCAGGTGAGTCTTCACTCGTCTTCCCTCTCTGTCCACCCCTGACCCGTCCTGAAGCTTTCCCGCTAACATGAGCGCCGTCTCCATCTCCACGTCTCCCTGCAGGCTCTGTTGAGAGAAAAGCAGAAGGCAGAGGAGCTGGAAAAGACAAAGGAGACCATCAAACACTTGATCCAGGAGGCTGGCGTCCGAACCAGGAAAGAGGTGCACAATAACTAGGGATGTACGATAATTATCGACCCGATAACTATCGGGCTGATAACAGGAAATTATGACGTCATTCCGATAAGTCCGATATCATGATGAACAACCCCGATAACATATATATTTCTGTCAACACAGCAGTGCCTCACTCCCTCTGAGTCTTGAATGACCGGCAGTGAATGTTATGTTCAAGTGACGTCGGCATAATCAGAAAAAACGATTTCTCAATAAGGAAAATCAAGAATACCCCCTCATGCCAGAAAACAACTTGTTAACTTGGTCATAATTTTGGTAGTTGCTGACTTGAATTGATATTTGCAGTATTTTCCCACATGTTACACATAAAAAAAAAGAAAAAATAGAAAAGGCCGAAAGAATGACTAGCAGACGAGGGAACAGAGGAATTTATGTTACACCTTGAATGCAGCATTGCGGTACAGTGCACTGAAAAAAAAAATTGGCAGTGATGGTGTAGAACTTCGTTAAAGTTTCAGAAGAAGATAGTGCGCTGGTTATTTGTGACAAATGCTCCAAGCGAAGGAGGGAAAAATAGCACAAGCTTTAATACGTCAAACCCGATCAGCCACCTGAAACATAACCGTCGCTTCCATGGAGTTTTGAAATCGTGCTAACATGAGCTAACACGAGCTAACGTGAGCAAACCAGCAGCAAGTCAACCCCTCCCATTTCCTCTCATCGCCATCATCTATCTCATCTAAAGCTTCCCTGAGATAAAAAAAAAAACAAACTACTAAACCTCATTTACTTTAATTAAAGCCATTCATTTGAATAGAACCACAAGCCAAAATCCTTTAAACGTAATTTTTTGTTACCATGAGTGCAGTTTTTCAGTTTATTTACACAGACAAGTCTAACTTGTGTCAGTACATTATGACCTGTGCATTATTTTTTTATTGTCATTGAGGAATGTATTTTTTCAGTTAGTAATTCTGATGCATGTATTTCCATCAGTTCAAGGAGCCTTTATTTTTTTTATATCAGTCAGTTATCGTGCATCCCTAACAATAACTCAACTTCACCGTATATGAAGTCATGGATGATATTAAGTTAGTTTTTTTTTTTTAAACACATGAATCACAGCAGCCGCAGTAACCTCAGCCAGAGACGTGTTGATTAACACGCCGTTAATGGCTGTTCTCCTGCAAACTCTCGAATAGCTTAATCCCGTTAATGCTGCACGGTACGACCGAAGCACGGCCCGGAATCTTAATCTCCCGCCGTCCTTTAAAAAGTGATGATATTTCAGAGAATCAGCGGCGATGCTTTCGGCTCTCTGCTAATCGACCGCCCACGTGCACGGGCTTTTTACCTTCCAGATACTTCTGTCATTGAGTTGGAGGTTAAGTTTAAATATTGCAGCCGCCTTAATTTCCTTTTCCCCTCATCCTTATTTAAAGCCACTCACCGTGAAGTCGAGCATCCTTAATGAAGAATTAATCCTCCAACTGCCTTCAAGTTTTAGTCAGAACTTGGACTTACCTGAGCACTGACGTGGTAATTAGACTTCAGAGGGATGGGGCACGTCCAGAGTGATTTAGAAAAGCCGGTCCAGGCCGGTTCAGGGCTGCTGAGGCTGGTGTCAGCAGGTGGTCGTAGCGATGCTACAAACGCTGCGTTCAGGAGCGTTTCAGGAGCAAAGCTGGACAGGTGTTCTTCACTTTTTTAACAAATCTGTGAGATCATCATTCTCATAAAACGTTTGGAAACAATGTTGGGAGGCGTCTGCATGTTTGTCCTTCAGATTATCAGTAAATTATTCCAGGAATTTGGATGAATTATGGGAGAAAATGATCTCCAGTCCAGCATTCCCATCATCAGAAACTGATTTAACCACATCAGTACGGAGTTATAGTGGAAACCTTAAACATTAAACCGATCAGCAGAAGAGAAAGCTCATATTAATGATGTCCAGAGGAGGAGTCACCGTCTCTGGATGGACGGATGGACAGATGGGTGCTGCGCACGGTCTGGACCAGTGACCCAGAACCAGCATCTCTGATGGTTCCAGGCTGGATCAGTAGCAGAGCTGATGCAGAGACGAGCGCTGAATCTGGACCACATCTGTGTTTCATCAGAACAACTCAAAGCCACATTCAGCACCAGAAGAAAGCTGTGGCTGAGGAGGATGAAGGTGCAGCTGCTGGACCGGTCCATCTGTAGTCCTGGACCGGTCCGTCTGTAGTCCTGGACATTGTCCTGGACCGGTCCGTCTGTAGTCCTGGACCGGTCCCGTCTCCGTCAGTCCTGGACCGGTCGTCTGTAGTCCTCTGAGTCCTGGACGTTGTCCTCACCTAGTCCTGGAGTCCTGGAGCAGTCCCAGAAGAGTCCAGTCCTGGAACCGGTCCTGGACCGTCCTGAGTCAGTCTGTAGTCCTGCACCGGGTCCTGAGTCCGGTAGACCCGGTCCGTCTGTCCTGGTGGAGTCCTGGGGTCCTGAGTCTCCTGTCCTAGTCCTGGAGTCCGGTCCGACGGTCCACCGGTCCTGTCCTGGAGTCCTGGTCCTGTAGTCCTGGACGTCTCCGTAGTCCTGGACCGGTCCGTCTGTAGTCCTGGTCCGGTCCCGTCCTGGTCCAGTCCCTCCTGAGTCCCGGTCCGTCTCCTGGTCCTCAGTCCTGGGTCTCCAGTCCTGGTCCTCCGTCCTGGACCGGTCTCCCTGCAGTCCTGTAGTCCTGGTCCGGTCTCCCTGCAGTCCTCCGGTAGTCCTGGTCCTGGTCCGGTCTCCCTGCAGTCCTGGTCCTTAGTCCCTCCGTCTCCTGAGTCCTGGTCCGGTCTCTCTGCAGTCTGCAGTCCTGGAGTCCAGTCCTGGACCGGTCTCCCTGCAGTCTGGACCGGTCCCTGTAGTCTAGTCCTGGACCGGTCCTCTGTAGTCCTCCGGTCCGGTCCGGTCTCCCTGCAGTCCTGGAAGGTCTGTCCTGGACCGGTCCCTGGTCCCTGCAGTCCTGGACCGGTCCGTCCCTAGTCCTGGTTCCCTGCAGTCCTGGTCCAGTCTCTGTCCTGCAGTCCTGGACCGGTCTCCCTGACAGTCCTGGAGTCCTGGACCGGTCTCCCTGCAGTCCTGGTCCGGTCTCCCTGCAGTCCTGGTCTGCAGTCCTGGTCCAGTCTCCCTGCAGTCCTGGACCGGTCTCCCTGCAGTCCTGGTCCGGTCTCCTGCAGTCCTGGTCCGGTCTCCCTGCAGTCCTGGTCCGGTCTCCCTGCAGTCCTGGTCCGGTCTCCTGCAGTCCTGGTCCGGTCTCCCTGCAGTCCTGGACCGGTCTCTCCCTGCAGTCCTGGTCCGGTCTCTCTGCAGTCCTGGTCCAGTCTCCCTGCAGTCCTGGTCCCCAGCAGACCCGAAGACATGTTTTTGAGAACCAGGACTAAATAACGAACCAACTGAGCGTCTTCAACGTCAGAGCAGCTTTGAAATGTTTTCAGAAAGAATGATGTCATAAAGTTGGAAAAGCTTCTTTGTCTCAACTTTCCTGAAATGAAAAAATGAAAAATGAAATAGATTTTAAGAGAAAACTCCTGAACCATGTTGGCTTCATACTGTCTGAAAATGAAAATAGAAATAATGAAAGAATCACTGTTTAATTTAAATTTTTTTTAACCAGTAAAAGTGACTTTGCTCTCTTGTTTATAGATATTTTAAAATGTTGTTGCCTCAGGCTTGAGAATTAATTTCTCATTTTCAGATGCTTTTTCTTTTCACATTTCCATTCACGTTGCTCAGATTTTCCTTTACGTCAATGTGCTTTTATTTTTCTTCAGTCCCGTTTTAAATAATGGTCAGCTCACAGTCAAAGCGTGAAGTCGACACAACTCTTCTTGTTTTCCCTCCTGTTACTATTTGAGCCGTGGCTTTGTCTTCAACAGGTGGAAAACGTGCGGAAGCACTGCAACGTCCAGATCCTCCGCATGGCCGAGGAGCTGTCTGCTCTGCAGCTGGTAGGAGTTTCCTCGCTGCCGTCGGTCCACTCATTCAGCCGATGCCTCTGACGCTCCTCGCTTCTCTTTCCAGGAGTGTGCAGACAAGGAGTCTCAGATCGAACGGTCCCTGCGTGAGAGGAAAGCTGTGGAGGAGGAGCTGGAGAAGGTATCTGAGAAACCGCCGAAGCCCCCTGGTTCTGGTTCTTCTTGGTTACGTGGTGGGTTTGTTTCAGGTTTATAAGGAGGGCAGAGGAGAGCCGGAGTTCAGGAAGATCGACGCCCTTCATCAGCGGTGTCTGGATGCAGAGAGGATGAAGGACGACGTCAGCCTCACCCTCCACAGCACGCAGAACAAACTGAAGAAGATGGAGCTGGAGTAAGAGCGTCTTCGTAGGCCCACTCTTTAAAACTGTGAGCTGGAAGCTAACCTCTGCTGTTGTGCTCCGCAGCTACGGCGAGGAGCTGTCCCGCTGCCAGGAGGAGGTGCGGCGGCTGCAGGGGGCTCTGGCCGCGGCGCGGGACGACTGCATCGGCGTCAGCGAGGAGCGGCTGCAGCTGCAGCAGCAGAACCTGCAGCTGAGCAGGGAGGCGGAGGAGCTGCGCAAGACGGCCATGCTGGCGCAGAAGAAGGCCAAGCAGAAGGTACGTCATCACGACCCACGCTAAAAGACAAAGGCTCAACTGTGGTCTTTCTGTTACCTTCACAGCCTCTAGTCTCTGAACCGTAGTAAACAAACCGCTCTTTCATCTAACCCTGTTTTCATTCTGCCGTCCCACGACACACACACACTACATTACCCATAAGGCCACACCATTACCCATAAGGCTACCTTCTTAAAGGGGCCAGGCTGGCTCACAGCATTTCTTCGCTGCGAGAGAACGTGCACAACATCCTGTGATGTTTCTGCAATTTTTTCTTGATTTTTTTTATATTATATATTTCTGAAAAAAAATCCACGAATAACTAAAACTGCGGAATTTAAAGCGCAAATTGGCAAGGGATCACTGTCATAATAAACAATAAATAGGTTGTTTTGAAGCAAATAGTTTTTACTCAATTTGTCCTCTGAATGATCAATATCATCTGATGAACATATACAGCAAGTTGATTTTCATCTCTACTTTTAATTTTGATATTAACTGGGCAGAATATCGCAATATATCGTGATATCGCGACATCTTGATAATATCGTATTATGACCCAAGTGTGCATATCGTATTGTGAGGTCCTTGCCAATACTCACCCCTAATCCACGCTCACACAGCTGGCACGGGAGCAGCAACTCATATAAAACAGAAAAACGTTGGACCAGTCCCTCTCTGTCCCTGCTCATATATGTAGAACCAATGAGGAATGTCTTTATAAAAATATAATTTAAAGGTGGGGTAGGTGTTGTTTTTTTGCAGCACTTTTTATAATATTGCCTGAAAACCTTTTCACATTCCCATTGCACCCACTGAAATAAAATGTTCATGTAGTTGTGAATCGTGTGAAGGCGTGGTTTCGAGGGGTGAGCTGAAGAGGAGGAGGCGGAGCCTTTGGGAGGAGGGAGGGAGTGTATATTTTCAAAATCTCACTTAAGTTGGATTGCTGGAACCGTTTTTCAAACAACACCTACCCCACCTTTAAGATCAATGAAATAAAAAGACAGAAATGGCAGTATTGATGGCCGCAACGATAAAGAACAAAAACCTTCAGTTTCAGAAAAGTGCACTCAGATCATTCTCATTAACGGCTCTAAACTTTGGTAAATCAAAACCTTCTGGTCATTTGTTATTTTCAGCAAACATGAAAAAGATCATGAAGGCGACTGCAAAGACAGACTGGTTCCTAACTTCATCTATTCATGTTTGATGTGACTTGTTAAGGGCTCTGTGGAAGTGGAAATGCAGTTTGCACTGGTGTCATCTTTTACAGAGATGTACAGCACTAATGATGATCACTGAACCTGTACGCTCCACATATGTACCGTATTAGTGTTGTATATGTAACGTACGCTTGTGGCTTCAGAAACAGCCGTATCGATCAAGAACACAGGCCTTGGGTTTCAGAAGTGCACCGTTTGATTACTGGGATTAATAGATCAAAGCTTTTATGAGTTATAGACTTCTGGTCATTGATCAACTTCAGCAGAAAAGGAGGAGGAACGTTGTACCGTTAAGCTGTAGGATGTCCAGCAGTCTTCCTGGTGTGTCTTCCCACGACATCAGGTCGATATCAACAGTTCTCAGCACACGTGTGCACGCACCTACCAACGCAGGCCGAAGGTTTGATGATCCCGTTGAACGGTCGGACGTGCACCACTGGCCTTCTGTCATCAGTGGGAACAAAGCTTAGGTTGAGTACGGGGCAGAAACAAAGTCCTTCTGTCCAGAGGAGATTCCTTCCACGGTGCTGAAGCCTGCCTCGGAAAAACGGTAAATGATGCCGTCATTTCTTCAACGACTCCCAGCATCGGGCCACCAAAGATGCTGGCACTACCTCTGGTCTCAATGTTCTTCATACGATCAGTGAACCAGCTGCAGCCGCTGTTGCCTTCTGTCTGAATCAGAATCGGAGCGTTGTTATCTGTGACCTTGGTGGCACTTTGGATGTGTCCATCTTGACTATTAAAGGTTGGAGTTTTTGAGGTCAAGTTCACTGCTGGAGATGCTCATCTTGGAGGGGAAGACTTAACCCCGTCATTGCAGAGTTCAAACGCAAGTACTAGAGTAGCGTCAGTGCCAGCAGGAAGGCTGTCCGTCGTCTGCACTGCCTGTGAACGTGCAAAACTCACCTTGTTTTCCAGGACTCAGGCTGGAGGACCAGGACTAGGGCTGTAGCGATACACTAATCTCGCGATACGATATGATACATCTGGCTCACGATACGATATTATATCAATATTTTCTAACAATACATTTGTATCATTTTCTGAAGATTTTAACGGGACAAAGTGACTTTGGTGACATCTTGTGGGTGTTCCAATTTGTTTGAATTAACTGAACTGAAAGGTAGGTGACTGCAGACAGAGAGGAGAGAAAGGAAGCCTCTGATTGGTCAATTCTACATCCACGTCATCAAAGAAATGAGGAAGTACCCACATCTGTACGATTCTGGTTCTCCACACTACAAAGACAGCACATATTCTAGTAATTCATGGAGGGAGATAGTGATGAATGTGGGTCTGGATACGGCCGAGACGGTAAGGAAGTGGAAAACACAAGAGATAAGTTTAGTAAGTTTAGCTAGTTCATGATTGTCCCTCTCCGTTGTAGCGTTGAATAACATAGCGCAGACGCGCTTCAAAAATCAATCAAAAGTAACTGCGACACATTGCCACGAGAGTAAACACAGCCCTTAAAACCGGCGTTTTCCACCACTGAATACGGTCTCAAATCCTGACAAATATAGTTTGGCTCGCTCTCAATTAGCTTGTCCTTACCTTGTGGTGATGTTCAGGTGGGCTCGCCTCGCGGGTTGGTGGTATTTCCAGAGTACGTCACGTTTGAGTGACACAGCTTCCAAACCGCCATACTTCTGTCTAAATCTTGGCTTTCCTTTTTCTTTTTAAACCCGAACTGCTCCCACACATCTGCTTTTAAGCACGCAGGAGCTGCGTTTATACTCGCCGCCAACCTCCTGACTGGCTCAGCTGAAGAAGATAACTTCTTCTGCCTCTGGATAACTTGTTAGAAATGCTCTACAGCGACACTAGCAGCCGGAGGACTTAATGGCTCTTCCTGCACTTTGCAGGAAGAGCACCCGTGCGAGACATGGGGGTTTTGAAGGGAGCTTAGAATATTGATACCCACGGCTGAAAAATTGATACTATCTGGGAAATAAAAAATCGATTTACATCACAGAATCGATAAAATCGCCCGGCCCTAACCATGACTGTCAACATCAGTCACTGGCTGGAGCATCTCGCCAAGCCTGGACTCGTGAATGTAGAGCCACATGTATGCGTTGTGCGAACTGAGAGGTTATCGTCATGACCACCATGGTCCATGGCTTCTTCCTTGGTGCACCGTGAAACTACAGTGATCCCTCGCCAATTCGTTCTTTAAGTCCCGCGGTTTTAGTTATTCATGGATTTTTCAGAAATATATAATATAATAAAAAATAAAGATAAAAATTGCAGAAACATCACAGGATGTTGTTACGCGTTTATCTCACAGCGAAGAAATGTTGTGAGCCAGCCTGGCCCCTTTAAGAAGGTGGCCTTATGGGTAATGTTGTGTGTATGTCGTGGGATGGCAGAATGAAAACAGGGTTAGATGAAAAGTGTAGTGAGCATCAACAGCAGCCCAGCGTGTATAGATTTACATTCTCTGTTAACCGACAGGAGCCCAACAATACAACCTGTGTGATGTTACAAGTTCCTGCAGTGCCAGAATAAAGTGCTCGTTTCATGCAGAGAAAACCAGACTTTTTGTTTTGTTGTTGTTAGCTTGTTAGCCGCTAATTATGAGCCAAAAATAGCACAATAGCAGCAGTTTGTTTACTACGGTTCAGAGACCAGAGGCTGTGAAGGAAACAGAAAGACCACAGTTGGGCCTTTGTCTTGTTTTGCTGCAGTGTCTCGCTACTTTTTTACAGTTTTTAAACATATTTTAAACACATTATTTAGGCTCGGGGGGCTCCGGCTCCCGTTCGCGGATTTTGATTTTCACTGGGGGGGGCGCCGGTCCCCATTAACCGCGAAAAAAAAGGGATCACTGTACATCAAGCTTGCATTATTCGCCGTCTCTTTGAGGTTCAGATAGATGACATGGTTAACACACCTGACATGACCGGATCTGTAAATCTGTGTGTGTCTGGAGTTACTTTGGACCGCTGAGACTGAAGTTGTGTGCACACCTTGCTTTCCCAGGTATCCCAGATGGAGCAGGAGTACAGCTTGAAGGAGCGAGGACTGGACGCTCGAGTGAGGGAGCTGGAAGAAAGCGGCCGGAGCTGCAGCGCCGATCTGACGCGGCTGCTGGCGGCGCAGCAGAAAAGCACTCAGCGGTGGAAGGAGGAGGCCCGGAACCTGGTCCAGGCCTTCGAGGCCAAAACCACGAGCCTCAAGTAAGAACTGCTGCTGCTGCTGCATCCCAACGTTTCTCAGGAGACAATGAAGGATGCAACGAGGTTTATCTGTTTGTTTTATTACTGGATCTGAAATTCACAGCCCGACATATTTCTAATGGCAGGGCTGCATTCAGTGGTAAAAATAAATATGTGAACCCTTTGGATTTAGTTGATTTCATAAAAAGTGATCTGGTCTAAGTCGTGGTGACAGAAAAAACAGTGTGATGAAACACAAGCGAGTGTGATTTCTCACGTCTTTATTGAACACACACCAGTCATCCAGTTACATGATGGTAACATGTCTCTTGGCAGCAGTGACTTCAGAGCAGCTGCTTGAGTGTCTGTTCCAGGAACAGCCTGGAAGTTCTTGAGACACGACATCTTATACTTATTATTGTTTGCATCTCTCTGTAATTCCACCACCAACCACTAGATGGCAGTGTAGATTCGTTTCTGCAGCGCTGTAGCTCACAGTGTCTTTTTTTTTTTTTTTTTTTTTTACTTCCTATACATACAGTAGGCCAGACACGGCAACAGAGCAAATAAAGTGCATCTTATGTGAGTTAGTACTGATAAATGTTGAGCATCAGTCGTTTTTGCACACATTACAGCAAACTTTCTTTCTACCCGACTTTAAAACAACAAAGAAGAAGTAGCGGCTGAAATTTCAAAGAAGAACAATGTACCGGTCACATTTGTTGCGGTCTGCAGGGTTCACAGCTGCGGCGTAGCTTTGACGCAGAGGCGTTAATGAGCCTTTCAGAGGAACAGAATCTCAACTCATGAATGAGAGCTTCGTAAACGTCCTTGTCGGCTCTGACAGTTTGACTTTAATGTTTTCAGGACTGAACTGAGTCGGCAGAAGCAGCGTTCACATGAACTGGAGCTGCAGCTGGAAACGGACCATCAGACCATCTGTGAGGTGAGACACGTGCAGACACTGTTGTCTTGGGGAAGTAAGAACCATCTCCTACCTCCACTTTCATAGACTGCAGGGTTTGTTTTGGTACTTGAAAAGCGAGCTGTATCAGAAACTAAGGCTCTGACGTGGCTGTGTTTGCTCAGTATGAGAGGCAGCTGGCAGAGCATCACGAGAAGACGAACCGTCTCCAGAGAAGGCTGACGCACGCCGAGCAGAGGGCCACGGCCGCCACGCAGCAGGTGAGCACACCTGAGCGCGACCTGACGCCCAACACGACCAGATCCTGACGTTTTCCTTCGTGTCCCCATTGATTCCCATCACTTCCAGGTTCACAGCTCTTGTTATTTTTTGGTTTGTTTTGCAGCTTACTTTGCTGACGTCACAACGCAGGAAAACCTCCACGGAGGCTCTCTGACGGCTGCTCACGCCACAGAAGAAACGACGCATCCTCGTGAGCAGAACCTGCCGCTGGGTCGGCCGGGAGACCGCCGTTGACTCTGCTCATGGTACACTCTTGATCCTTCTGATGAGTTTATATGACACTCAGGCCCTGTATGGGTGAATCTGAAATAAACTTTGGAATACTGTTAACCTCGTGTGTCACGGGTATCTTTAAAAAAATATATTTATTTTCTCAATGGCAGCAGATAACTTTTTTTACTTGGATGACACAAATGTGTTAGAATAATAGTATTACATTTTTATTCCCATGGTTGGATTGTGTTTGCAGAAGACTCTCTGCAAACCAGAAAGAAGACTTTCTGGTAACATGGTTCACTGTTTGGCATCAGATTATGCAGCAAAATAAACTGAACATTTAAATGAAGAACAACACTGCAGCTCAAACCGTATAAATCACAGAAGCTTCCTGAACTGATGTCATGCATCACTGACACCAAACAACCTGCTGGCTGAGAGCTCTGAGTTCAGACATTTAAACAGCAGACTGAGATTACAGCAGTTCTGTGGAAGTCAACTGACAGACGTTACATGAGTTCAACACCACCATCTAGTGGTGAACTTCAGCCACTACCTTTAAAAACACATGACAGACAATTAATGTTAAAGGTGCAGTGTTATTCAGAGGTGTACTTATAACAATTTTATAGACAAATTATACTATTTATAGTCAGGGTGGAGGGTGGGGGGGCGCGAAATGTTTTCTTCTTCCAAAGGGGGGGGCGCAGCAGAAAACACTTGAGAAGCACTGTTTCAGCCAGACTGCATGCAGCTCTGTCCTCTCTGAGGTTAACAACTGAGCTCAGACTCGTTGTACTTCCCCTGTTTGTCCACTAGATGTCAGTATACTCCATCCTTTTCAGTCAATGCAGCAACGAGCCTTCTGCTCTTCAGCGATTTACTTCCAATAGAGAGAATGAATGAGGAATAAAACAATAATAATTGATGAAGAGGAACATCAGGAAGGAACCAGTCTGCTCTTTCTTCATTTTTAAATCCTTACGTGTTTCATCAGCAGGATATAATCAGAGACTGAGACAGTTTCTGGTCTGCTGTATCATTGTTGAGACCCAATACAACATGGATTTATACTTCAGTAAAAAGATTGACACGAGTTAATGCTTTTAAAGAAAAATAGAGCTGTGGCATGTTTCCAGGAAAAGACTGAAACTGTCCTTTCATTTCATCTCTCTGGGCGAGTGGACGGCGTCAGCGTCTGAACAGGGCTGCTGATGTTGGCGTTCAGGCACGCTTTACTGCCAGATTCTGCCTGAACCCGTTTAGCGTCTGGTTTATTCTCGTCACACAGGCGTTTCCCTGGACTCCTGGTTAACAGCTCCTGCAGGTGTCTGAGGTGTCTGAGGCGCCTGCTGCTCCTCTGACTGTGATGAGCGTGCTAACAGGTTAGCTGCAGGAGTTTAGCAGTAACGCAAGAACATCCACGAAGTGCTTGATTTTATAAGTCAGTCATCAGCAGGTGTTGCCCGATTGCTGTTCATCTGTTCATCTGCAGAAGGACAGGCCTCCAGCAGGACAGTCCACATACACTGCTGCTGTCCTAGAGACCGACTGGACACAACTCCTCTCCACAGGACGTCCCAGTAACGGCGACCGGTCAGACCACACGTGTCAAACACAAGGCCCGCGGGCCAAATGTGGCCCGCCACGTCATTTTATGTGGCCCTCGAGAGTTTGTGCATTATTGGCTCAAATTTTAAACCAACATTTTAAGACTTAAAATTAGCTTACACCGCTTTAAAGCGGAAATGCATTGTAGGACAATAAACTACATCTCCCACAGTGCATTTCGTCATCACCCGCAACGATAACAGTATCTCCCCATGAGCAAGAACTCAAGACAACAAGATGCTTTTATTCCCTTTACTGATTTACTGTCTGGTTTCCAGGACCAGGGTGCTGCTGCTGGTTTGTGCAGCAGGATATCCTGATGAGCGCGCAGATGCATAACTTTTACAAAAGTGACAGTGTGGAAATGTGTTTGTTTATTCGACTCTCCCGATTATTTCTGGGTATGTGTTGTTTTAGGTGGTGACAACTCTCCTCTGTGGCTCTTATTCTTAGTAGCTGTTATTTGTTGTCTAGCATAGATCAGGTTCTGCAATTAAGACCCAAAAATACTCACAAGGACTTCACACAATCATACTGAAGGGAAAAAAAACCCTGAAATATCTCTTTAATGTAAAAGCCAGTTGTATTGGTGGACAGATGTCCAGTTCAGTTACTTCTGACCTGACAGCCTCCAGTTTGGACTCTCCAGTCCAGCAGACAGCAGGTCCAGACCAGCAGACAGCAGGTCCAGTCCAGCAGACAGCAGGTCCAGTCCAGCAGACAGCAGGTCCAGTCCAGCAGACAGCAGGTCGTCGTTGCTCAGGTCCAGTTCTGTCACACTATTAGTAGTAGTAGTAGTAGTAGTAGTAGTAGTAGTAGTAGTAGTAGTAGTAGTAGTAGTAGTAGTAGTAGTAGTAGTAGTAGTAGTATATAAGGTTGTTGTTGGATTTCCATCCATCCATAAACAACTGCTTGTCTGAGTTCGGATCACGGGGCCAGAAGTTCCCCCCCCGGTAAATACAGAGAAGATCCCAAACCCCAGATCCAGATCAGAGCTTACGTTGTTCCTCCTAAATGTGGGCTTTGGCTTTTGGCTCTTCTCCAGCACAAACCTCAGCAGGGAGGCTGAAGACCACGACTCCCCTGGAAGTAGAACCGACCCGCCAGTCCCCCTTTCTTAAATCAGGAGACCAGCACCCCACACAGTCCAGACCCGAGGGACTGTTGGATCTCCTCCACCAGAGAACCATCATTCAGCTCAGTCAGACCTTTCTGCTGCTGCTCAGAAGCCAGTTCTCCCAGAGACTCCATCATCTTCCTGCTCTCTGGACTCCAGTGTGGATCTGTCTCAGCTCCTCCATCATACTTGACCTTCTTCAGTTTGGCCTGAACCACCAGGAGGTGGATGTACATCTCAGTCAGGGTCTTGGGCAGCTCTCCTCTCTCTCTGGTCTTCAGGACGTCCTCCAGAACTGTAGCAGTGATCCAGCAGAAGACTGGGATGTGATCCTGCTGGTCTGCTCCTCATCTCTGGACCTCTTCCTGAAGTTCTCCTCCTTCTGTGGGTGGATGAACCCTCTGACTTCTGTCACCATGTCGATCAAACCAGGAGGGATCTGATTGGCTGCCGCAGGTCATGTGGTTATCCAGAGACGAGCAGATGAGGTTTGTCAGGAGCACGTCCTCTGAGGGGGACTTTCTTGGATCAGACAGGATTTTAGTTTTCTGGAAGTCCAAAGGAAGTCGACACTCGTCCAGACCGTCAAAGATGAAGGGAACTCTTCAAAGTCCAGGACTGCTCTAGTTTCGTTAAAGACTTCATGGAGAAGTTCCACCAAGCTGAACCCAGTCCAGACTGAACTTCTGTGTTAGGACAGTTTTCCCGATTCCAGCCACCCCCTTGGTCATCACGGTTCTGGTTGGCTGTTTCCTCCCGGGTCTGGGTTTAAAGATGTCTGGAGCTCTGCTGCTTCAGTCCTGATGCAGATCTGCTCCTGAAAGCTCAGGTTTCCTGCTTTAGTGATCAAACACAAGCTGGTACTTCTTCAGCTTAGACATGAGACTCTGTTGACCCGCTGCAGCAGAGATACCCAGATGACAACATGATCCCTGGGTCCATTTGGTGTCGTCATCATCTTCCTACTTCATGGTAGCTTTGCTCACAGCTACAACTTTCTGCTCTCAGGAACCCGTTGGTCACCAATATCGTCAAAATCCGCTTTCATTATCAGAAAACACTTTGACCTACACAGAGTTCTGATTCAGGACTTGGATCCTGCTGGTTGGCCAGACACCAGGTGACCCTGCTCCTGCAGGAGCAGATCCATTTAAAGTGCTCCTCAAGGTACTCCTACGTTTCAGTGGATTTAATGTCTTCATTCCCCTCAGGACGTTCACTGCCATCTCCACAAATGCTTCTCCGCTACTGGAACTGGAACACAAGACCACGTGAATGACACCAGGCAGACAAATATCAGATACGTGCTGTCCACCATCAACCATCCACAGAAAGTATTTAAATGTCGTGTTTGTAGTTCTACAGACCACAAATATGGAGTCCAGGAGTGTTTGGTGCTGCTGGTGCAGATGGACCACTGGGAGGATTCATGAAGAATGAGATCACATGCCTCTCAACAAGGTGAAGGACGTGGAGGGATGTTTGGACATCAGCAGTCAATCAGACGACTCACTGTTGTGGTGAAGGTTCAACAAGTCCTGCTGGCCCTGAAGCTAAGTGAAGACCTAAACTGTCAGGAGATGAAGCACTCCTGGTGACATCACCATTTCTATCAGCAAATATATTTCTGAATGTGCTACTGGTATGAAACGTTCACCAGATGTTGGTAACAGCCCGTCCAATCCACGCATGCAAGGAAATCAAACCAGTACATGTCCGTACGTTACGTGTAACGATGTGAAAAGACACCGGAAAAAAGCATTGAACATGTGAAAAATGGGAGGAAAAAACCCAAGAAACCAGCTGAACTCAGTCAGTAATTAGAAAGCAGTCCAGCTCCAGACTCACCATGCAGACTAGGGATGGAACGGTTACCGGTGTTACGGTAAAGCGCGGTAAAATTTTACGCAATAACGATTACCGTTTATGTTTGACTTCATCTCATTATCGCGGTCGATTACCAGGATGTGTAATATCAGCCTTATTTAAGTCTGCCAGCGACTCACGACTGTGTCTCGCGTGAATATGTGGCTTGTTACATCGGCATCGTAACGTTAGCATGGCGGGAAGTGGTGATAGCACACAGGACATTGAAAAATGACATTGAAAAATGACCGGAACGATGTTCTTATGATGCAGTTAAAATATTAATTTATTCCATTAACTGATCAGACAACCATAACACCGGCAGTTAGCGCCACAGCGGTCAAAAACCTTTTGCCCTTCCGGGTCAAACACCTAACAATTAACAGGCAGCTACCTTTATACCTGACCCTCAGGTAACAACACAGCGACACCCACAGACACACAGAGTGAACTACAATTCAGAACAACATATTTGGCTCCTAAACAACTGTTTCTTTATTTGCACATTTATACTTATTTAAGGTTCAGCTTAAAGAAAAAAGTTTATTTCATTTGAACTTCACTATAATTTTTGTTTCTGACAGTATTTTGACCTACTATGGTTGTTAAAGTGTTTATTTAAATTTGCACCAGACAAATAAGCTTTGTTCCTGTTATTTATTTTGCTAATTAAAAATTATTTAAAAACTTCTTTCTGTGCCGGTTGTTTTTCCCTTTTAATGTGAAAGTTTTATTTTGATAAGAATTTGGCTTCTGATGTTTCAGTATGACAAGTGAAATTTTGTGAAATTATTCAAATGTATGTGTTTTTTAAACATTTATCGCGATAATATCGTAAACCGTGATAATTTGGTCACTATAATCAAGATATCAAATTTTCCATATCGTTACATCCCTAATGCAGACTCATGTAAAGTCATCTAGTCAAGCCTGTGGAACACTGGAAGAATAAACTCTGGTCAGATGAGACCAAACCTGAACTCTGGATGTCGTGACATCACAGCAGTGGTGGCGTCTGGAGGCGGAACATGGCGGCGTCTGGAGGCGAAACATGGTGGCGTCTGAAGGTGGAACATGGCGGCGTCTGGAGGTGGAACATGGCGGCGTCTGGAGGCGGAACATGGTGGCGTCTGAAGGTGGAACATGGCGGCGTCTGGAGGTGGAACATGGCGGCGTCTGGAGGCGGAACATGGCGGCGTCTGCAGGCGGAACATGGCGGCGTCCGGAGGCGGAACATGGCGGCGTCTGGAGGCGGAGCATGGCGGCGTCTGGAGGCGGAACATGGCGGCGTCTGGAGGTGGTAACATGGCGGCGTCTGGAGGTGGAACATGGCGGCGTCTGGAGGCGGAACATGGCGGCGTCCGGAGGCGGAACATGGCGGCGTCCGGAGGCGGAACATGGCGGCGTCCGGAGGCGGAACATGGCGGCGTCCGGAGGCGGAACATGGCGGCGTCCGGAGGCGGAACATGGCGGCGTCCGGAGGCGGAACATGGCGGTGCGGGACTGTCTTCGTGTAATTGAGGGATAATGAATGGAAAGATGTACTGAGACATTTGTGATAAGAATCTGCTGCCATCCACCAGGATGATGAAGAAGAAGAGACGAGGCTGGACAAGTTTTAGAGAAGCGAAGCTTCTGTAGCGGCCCAGACCGTCACCTGACGGGAAAACAACTGAACATCTGAGAAAGAACTGGTGATCAGAGTTCATAGAAGAGGTCCAGGGAACCTTCAAGATCTTCAACACCACACCTGAACAATGAATGAGTCCAGTTTGGAACCTGTAGTTACCAACAAAGGCTTTTATACCAAGTTTTAAACAAATATCAGCGTGTTTAATACGTCTTTTCCTACTATTACAACTAATTTACTTTATGGATATTTTCCAGTCGCAGCATTCAGATACAGCTCACACTTTTTCAGCAGAACGTTGGTCTCCTTCACATCGATAATTTCCTTGGACCAGGTCGGTCTTCCAGGACACGCAGCTGGATTCAGACCCAACAGGATCTGTTCTCTGATGGATCCGGGTTGGGAGAAGTTTACATATGAAAGCTGTTTGCAGCAGCATGTTCTTTAAGGACACAGCTGGGACCACGTTCATGTCAGATTCACCTTCGTCTTTAGGTTCAGTTCGACTCCTGTAATGATGACGTTTTTGGTGATGTGAGCGCCGACCTCTGACGTGCAGGAGACTCGTGGACGGGTAGAGATGATCATCTCACCTCTGAGCTTCGCTCTGAGGCTCATGTTCTCCCACAGAGTGGTTTTGGTGGGAGAGACTCCCTCCTCTCTGCCTCCACACTGGTCCATACTGGTGAATTCAGACCAACATCAGCTCCCACACCTCCTACCGAGGAAGGTCCAGGGCTGCTCCTCCTCTCACTGCAAGTTTTAATGTGTTCAGAGGCAGAGGAAGCCGCCACCAGCTGCTGTGCTTTTATTTGACCACTAGATGGAGACACACATTAAAACGTTCGTATTGTGTTTAAAAATCATGAGCTTGTTCTCTGAGCATCATTTGAGGTCAGGAAACAGTTGAACCCTTGTCATTATCTGCAAATAAATGTTCCAAATGATCATATTTTTTTTTTCTGTTCATAACACATATTGCACCTTAATTCACTGCACCTTGCAGCTCATTGCACTATTTGTTGTATGTTACAGTTGTTATATTGCTCTTGTGTTTTTCTATCTATCTATCTATCTTTTACTTGGACATTTGAGGAGAAATGTAAGTAGTGCATGTGTGTGACCACTAGATGGAGACATGGAGTTCGCTACAGTTTCACTACAGGACCTAAAAACTGTTGTGGGTTAAAAAAAGAAAAGTTAAGAGCAGCTGATCGTCACGTGTTCGTCAGTCTAAAGTAAATTCAGTGAACAGTACTGATAGATGGTTGGATGTCATTTATATGGGCACTGAACACAACCCGCTGACTGATCCTGGAACGAGCCACAGTTTTACCTGCGACGGAGGTGAGACAGGTGGGAGGAGCTGCTGCAGCAGAGCTTGATCTTCCAGTTCTGACTGGAACCACGACGGTTCTCCTAAAGGGTCAGTGAACTCCTGCAGTCGTACCGTCCTGGTCAGTTCTGATCAGTCCTGGTCAGTCCTGATCTTCCTTCTCATTCGCTTCATTCCTCTCGTTGTGGTGAAACAGGAGATCCTTGAACTGACTTTATTCCGAATAAACCAGACAACAGACAATCCGAGACAACAGTTCAGATTTTTGGACAAGACGCTCATCCTGAGTGAGGCTCCGTCTCTGATGTTCTCCAGCGGTGAGGGAGGGGGACAAAGGAGAGAGAAACCTGAGAAAACACTCCTGAGCTGTGAATAAAAACAGATGGGAGTCATGTTTTCTTGTGCTCATGTTAACAGACCACTGCGGTTGGTCTGGAAGGGTCTGAGGACGAAACGTAGCTCAAACAATAAAATGTTGGAACTTGTGCTGGTTTACAGCGTTTTTTTTTTTTGCTTCCTACAATATTTAATCTCTCAGAATTTGAAGTTTCACATTTTAGTTAATCTCTAAAACCCTTTGAAAGGTGGTGTTTATTTTTGGTGATCCTGTGTTTTCAGCATCACGAGCCTTTGTGGCAGCTTTCTTTCCTGACGTGGAGCTCTCCAAGGTGCTGAACTTGAAGCTCTCCAAGGTGCTGAACGTGAAGCTATCCAAGGTGCTGAACGTGAAGCTATCCAAGGTGCTGAACCTGAAGCTCTCCAAGGTGCTGAACCTGGAGCTCTCCAAGGTGCTGAACCTGAAGCCCTCCAAGGTGCTGTACGTGGAGCTCTCCAAGGTGCTGAACCTGAAGCCCTCCAAGGTGCTGAGCGTGGAGTTCTCCAAGGTGCTGAACGTGGAGCTCTCCAAGGTGCTGAACGGGGAGCTCTCCAAGGTGCTGAACGTGAACACACTCTCCCTGGTTCCAGCTGCAAAGTCTCCATCAACGTCCTGATCTCACAACTCCCAAGAAGAACGCTGAGATGGATGTCTTTGTGCGTCACCTCTAAATCCCTACGTTTGAAAGACGACACAATGGTCATGTTAACAGCTAATTTAATTTTGCTATTGAGCGAACAGGCCGGCGTACAGGGAACAGAGAAATGGGCTCACCACACAGCCTTGATATGCACCTCTGGTGTGACGAAGGAGATGAGATCAGACTGAACACCTTCTAATGATCCAGAGTTGAGGAAAAAGTCACCCTCATGTCACCCCCGGTTTGTTTGTCGATCCTTCAGTTTATCACCAGAGTAACTCCGCTCAGTAAACATAACCCTGTTCAGACGTGAAAGCCCAGTTGTTCAACATATTGATTAGGTTTGAACTAGTTCCCAGAACCAAGCTAGGCTCATGTCCAGGAAGTCCCACGGGAAAGTTCAGCAAATGTAGCATGTGGAGATCAGTGATCAACAACAGAAGCCCGACACTCCCTGTTGCTTTATTTCAAATTTGCCAAAGTAGCAGGAACTTGGGGTTCAAAATTATTTGGACAGTTGACATTAACGTTTATTGGCCAGATGTGGTCCATTACCTCCAGACAAGTGAAGCAGATAAAGGTTTGGAGTTTACATCAGATATTGAGTTTAGCAGCTGTTTGACTGGAGCTACAACGAGACCTCAGTGGATGAGGTCATTGTTAAGACTGAAAAAACCACATTAATTTATCAGGAGAAGCCAAACCAATAGTTCGGTACATTCTGGTTAGTTTAACAATATCAAAAGGCCGCAAGACCTCAGAAGACAACTGAAGTAGGTGATGATTACAGGAAGAAGTCTGAATGATTTGGCTCCGCCTACTCATACTTATTATCACACATCTAGAGGCACATGTTGAGGGGGAGGAGTAGCTGCCGTTTATAATTCTGGTTTATCATTCAACCTTAGGCCTGAACATAGTTGCACCTCCTCTGAAAGCCTGCTGTTGAGTCTGTACATGTCTTCTGCTTACCACGTCCCATCCTCCTGGTCCTTATTCAACTTCTGACTTAATATCAGGTCATCCTGACTGGTGATTTCAACACTCACATGGACGTGAGAGCCTTAGATCCAGTTTTACAACTCTAGTAGAGTCAGCTGGATCCAGTCACCGTGTGGAGGGACCCACTCACTGTTGCAGTGACTTGGACTTGGTTCTCACTCAAGAACTTAAAGGTCTTTCCCCAAAACCCACTTCTGTCTGATCATTCTTTAATCTCATTCCAGTTTACTTCCCACGATGACTTTGTCTGTGATAAAAAGATTAGTTACTATAGAGACCTGCTGAAAGTGCTCTCACTAAATTCAAGGAGAAGATTCCTTCTCTACTTGGACTTCTGCCACCTTTCTATGCTGCTGTGGACGCTCTTGAGGGTTCTACTGATCTCCTGCGTTTAACCCTGGGTTCAATCAGGATTCAGATCTCATCATAGTCTGGAGACTCATGACCTCCTCATGTCTTCTGCTGGTGGATCAGTCTCTATTCTTGTTCAACACTAGTGGTCACCAGATTCTTACTGGCTGGAGCAGGTCATATTTGTTGGAAAGATTTCAGTTTGTGCATGTAAATAAATCGTACTAGGGCCAGTTGTGGAGTACCACAGGGTTCTGTTCTTGGACCGATGCTTTTCTCCTTCTACATGCTGCCTTTAGGAAACATCATATCAACTTCCACTGTTATGCAGATGATACTCAATTGTATTTGTCCTTGTGACCACATGAAGCTAATCAAATTGCCTTATTGTATGGATCCATCAAATGACTGTTCACTTCCTGCTTCTTAATTCAGATAAAACTGAATTTAATTGATCCCAACCACCTCTGGGAGGTAGTAGTTAATTTAGATCACATTTCCTTAGCCTCCAGCTCTACTTTTTGAAATCTTGGTGTTATTTCTGATCAAGACCTTTTAACTCTCACGTAAAACAGGTCCCAAAGTTATCTTTCTTTTATTTGTGTAATATCAGGAAAATCAGAACCGTCCTGATTTAAGAGGATGCAGAAAAAAATAATCCATACCTTTGTCACCTCTAGGCTGGATTATTGTAACAACACAAACTGTAGGGTTAAAACCCCTCAGCTGGTCCAGAACGCTGCAGCACCAGTATCAACCAGAACTGGGAACAGAGACCACATCTCACCAGTTTTAGCTTCCCTACACTGGACTGTCTGTCTTCAGTCGTCTGTCCCTTCTCCAGGTCCTACCATGGTGTTGATGGTTCCTGCTGCAGCTCCTGTGTTCTACATAGATGTAGATGGCAGCACAGTAGTCAGTGGTTATCACTGACGTTTCTCAGCTAGAAGCTTCAGCTGGTCTTTCTGTGTGGAGTTTGCATGTGCTCGCTACATCTGCGTGGGTTTATTCCAACTCCGAAAACATGCTGTTTAGGCTAATTGGCACCAATACATCCAATGGCTACACATGCATGGGTAACGCTTCCTTTTACAGTCCGGTATTAATCAGGTATTTACCAGGTAATAACCTGGTAATAAGCTGTATTTACTACATAATAACCAAGTAATGAAATGTAATTACCCAGTATTACCATGTAAATACCCAGTATTTGCAAGATGTTTTTCTGACTACTGCCAGGCATTTACCCAATAATTACCTGGTAGATATGCAGTAATTCTATATTGTAGATTTTAAACCCGGTAGTTAAGAATATTTACCTGACATTTATCTGGTAAATACCAGCAATAATCATCTTCCACTCATCACTGGGTGTCGTTTTGAACATGGTATCTGGCAAAAACTCCCATATCCACCATTACTCATGCATTAACCACAGTGTAATTTGATTAAAAGAACAATTATAGGAATAATTCGTCTTAATAAGTAAAACAATCAAGTCGATGAGAAAGTTGTTGGCGTTGTAAAAGCACCTTGAGTGGACTAGAAAGGAGATGTATGAGCACATCGGTGTTGTCAACGGCTTAATTTTTACCAGGTGAAGATAAAAAAACCTCTTTACAACATCCACAGAAGTCCAAAAAACTCAGGACTCTTGATTATTCACGACTTCAGTTGATGCTGAAACTAAAGCTGAAAGATCCTGAAGCACAAAAACAGAGCAGAGATAGTAGAAAAAACCTTTTATTCCCTCAGTCCCCCACTGTCCAGCCCACATTATTAAATCTCTGCTATAAATTAGATATTTACATTATTGAAGGCTCTTCATGATGCACCGTAATCATCCTTAGAAAGAATTCAACTTGTATTGTACAAAATGCTGCAAACGCCATCAACAAATTCATCAGAACCTTTTTTTTTCCCCTTGAAGAAAAGAAAACAGCAGATATTAGTTTTCAGTTTCGCACTTTAAACCCATTCATGTAACCCAAACGTTTTTCCCGCCACGCAGCCCGTTGCATCACAGTTAACTGGTCACCTGCCGGATCAGGGAAGACCCAGTGCAGCAGGAGGTCTGTTCCAGTTCCTAAGAAGTTAATGGAAAGTTCCAGAAAGGTAAGTAATAAAATAAAATTTACGCAACACTTTAACTTGTGAAGGCGTCCTGGACAGTTTCAGACACGGAACGATGGAGATCACCTTTGAACGCGGCCATTTTTGTAGTCCTGGTCGGGCTTACGCTCAGTTATTACATTATTGGTTGATGCACCGGTGACATGACTGAAATAGTAAAGCTGTAGACTCTTCACTGGAACAGGACGGAGAAGAAAACATCCACGTGTTGATTCTTTACGAGACGAGGAACCGGCTCCTTTTTCAATCCTCATCTGGTTGTTGGAAAGCCGTCTGAGCCCGACTCGTACAAACCGTCCAGCGTGAACGGAAACTGAACCCTTCACCGGTCAAAATGTCTATTTGTGTCCTTTTAAAAGTGCTTTTGAATTAAGAGTTGATGGATTTAACTTCCTGGATCAAAGGGATAGTTGAAGAAAAGATGAAACCCCGACAGAGCAAATGTAATCAACCACCACGAGAGGTTGGAGGCGGCGTTGTCCGACGCTTCGGTCTCGGTATCAGCTGGCTTTCCCGCCATACGTCCCCGCGTCCGTCTGACGCAGGACCGCGCTGATCCGTGCGTCACAAAGGCATATTCTGGCTGAGAGCGACAGCTGAGCCGTACCAGTGTTTCGGCGCTCGTCCCTTTTAAAAAGTCGCCACACTCCTCTCCCGACGCGCCGCCTGATGTCCTCCGGTCTTCACACGGCGACGATGTTGTTCATCTCCCACTTCTGAGTGCTTTTACTGGTGTCGCAATCTGATATGAACACTTTGTGGAGCAGGTCGGAGCGGTCCAGACACTTCCCTGCAAGAGAACAGACGGCTCAACGGGACGGGAAACGTTGGAGCAGAACCTCTGGCTGGGAGCAGCGCCGCCACGGCCCAACAGGCGTCTCTAACCAGTAGGGATGCACGATAACTGTTTTTTAAAACCGATAACCGATAACTTTCAGCTCCTAAAGGCCGATACCGATAACACACACATATGACCTGAGATCATTACATCAATACTATGAACAAAACCAAAAACAGTTTTGACTCTTTAAATGAACAGATATTTATTTTTTCCATTAAAAAACTATTGGGCAAGCCTCTCAAACATTTTCATAAAAGCTATCAAACAAACCTATTTGATATCTCACATTAACTTAAATAAGGTTCATTACTGACTGATATAAAAAATAAAGGCTCCTTGAACTGATGGAAATACATGCATCAGAATTACTAACTGGAAAGGATTAACATTTAAAGGATTTTAACTTGTGGTTCCATTTAAATTAATACTTTTAATTAAAGTAAATGAGGTTCAGTGATTTTTTGTTTTTTTTATCTCATGGAAGCTTTAGATGAGAGAGATGAGGGAGAGGGGAGACTGCTGCTGGCTTGCGCACATTAGCATTTAATGCTAATGTGCGCAAGCCAGCAGCAGTCTGCTAAGCATTAGCTTCCATTAGCTCACATTAGCGCGATTTCAAAACTCCATGGAAGTGATTGTTATGTTGTAGGTGGCTGATCGGGTTTTACGTAATAAAGCTTTTGCTTCCCTCCTCGTAGAATTCACTCAGAGGATTCGTCACAAATAACCACCAAACTATCTTCTTCTGAAACTTTAACGAAGTTCCACGCTGCCATGTTTGTTGTGATCAGCACTGTGCTAAAGGCTACATTCAAGGTGTAACGTAAATTCCCACGTTCCCTCGTTTGCTAGTCGTTCTTTCAGCCTTTTCCATTTTTTTTCTTTTTTATGTGTAACATGTGGGAAAATACTGCGAATATTGATTCAGGTTAGCAACTACTAAAATTATGACCAAGTTAACGAGTTGTTTTCTGGCATGAGGGGGTATTCTTGATTTTCCTTATTGAATAATCATTTTTCTGATTATGCCGACATCACTTGAACATAACATTCACTGCCGGTCATTCAAGGCTCAGAGGGAGCGAGGCACTGCTGTGTTGACAGAAATATATATGTTATCGGGGCTATTTGTCATGATATCGGACTTATCGGAATGACGTCATAATTTCCTGTTATCGGCCCGATAGTTATCGGGTCGATATTTATCGTGCATCCCTACTAACCAGGAGTCACATCACCACAAGTCCCTCTGTGCTTCAAACACATTCAGGTACGCATTTTTCAACAATCTCACTTTTATTTTCTAAACACAATGATCACTGAGGACTGAAGAATCATGACGTTTGAACCTGTTAAATAAATGAAGAAAAGATTTCAGTTAGACTGAACTTTTTAGTGGGATTTGTATCATTTGTGGTGTTTTCTCTTACGTCTTCCTCTTGCTTGCAACTTCTCTCATTTACGAACCAAAAAGAAGATCTGGAACACGATCTCAGACAGGAGACTTGTCCCGTTAGATCTCAGTGTTGACATGGTTGATCACGACATTATCACAGAGAACGTTCCTGGGATTAAAGGAAGATCCGGAGTGTCGAACTCTGCTTCATACCGGGTCACATCCTCGTCACAGCAGAGGTTCTGTGTTGCAGGTGTTTCTCGAAGGTTCTGGTCAGGACAGACCTGCTCAGTTACGATTAAACTGTGCTGATCTAAAAATGTCTTTTCTGAAAGACACTTGGAGTCTTGGAAGCTGGGATTCTCGCTCCTTTCGTTGTTCTTCTTGGTGGCGACGGTTAACTGAGCGAGCTGCGCTGTGTGGTGGCGAAGCGTAGCTGCTTTGTTCGGGTACGCTTAAAAATAAGTTTTTGTACTTAAATCATTAATTTCTCTTATTAAAAAGGTGGATTTTGCAATATAACGACTTGCTAATGCAAATTTAAAAGAGAAATTTTGTAATAAAATCTCAAATTTAGCAAAAATCGCAATATTCAACACTTGCATGGGAAGTTTAATTCCTCTTTAATTCAGAATTAAAATTAAATCCAATTTAAAATGATTAAAAATTACCATGTAAACACCTAATTCTGAATGAAAATGTACATTCTGAATTAAACTTAATTCCGAAGTAAGTGGATGGTTTATTCTGATTTTAAATCTGAATAGAATAATTCCGCGGTCATGTAAACACTCATTCCTCTTTAAATTAATTCCCGTCTTTCTGCGCATGCTTGTTCTCTTGCCCGTCTGTCGCGATGACGCTTATATTCCACGCTGGGCTTGTTTTCAAAACAAAGTTTCAAGATGGCAGCACGCAGTAAACGGTGGTCAAGAGCAGAGACGATTTATTTAATAAATAGCTTGGAGGAACTGGAAATAATGAAAAGAACAGATGGCAGGAAACACAAAAACACACAAGGATGCTAATAATGTAGTCCTCCATGTTGTTGCTAATCGAGTAAGTTTGTTTTCTTCCGGTAGACGTAAATACGTAAAGACGTCCGCCCCCCCCATCCAATCAGAACCCTTCCCAACCCCCAGACCTTAAGCAGAATTGGATAAAGCCGATTAAACGTGTTTTCCATGTAAACCTCGATTCGGAATTACTATTTCCATGTAAACTCGAAGGAAAATAGTTTAATTCGGAATTATTTAATTCGGAATAATTAATTCCGAATTATAAAACATTATGCAACCGTGGCCACTGTAACATAATTTTTTTTCTTTGTAAAACTGCAAATTTGAAAAAAAGTCATGACTTCTTCATTTAAAAAAAAACCCTAAAACTAAAAACTAATAAAAGACATTTTTTTCTGTAATAAGGTAAATATTGTAAAATTGGGTATTCTCGACAAATTAGCACCTTGACTTGTCAAATTTTGACTTTCTGAAGTAAAATTGCTACTTTCCATCCTAAAACAGCTGCTGGACGGTGTCCTGGCTGGTCCAAATGATTGATGTAAATACAGTCGCATCTGAAATGTTCTCGTAAGAAGTCTATGACCGTCTTTGCAGGCTTTTGCAGAGCAGATAAACTGAAGTGGTGGGTCAGTTTTGACCTGCAGGTTTAGACTCTATACATGCTTCTGTTAAGCTTCATTATTAATCATTATGGTATAAACTTTGAGCGTTATGGAGACACTCAGCTTTACCCGTCCATGAAACCAGATGAAACCAGCCAGTTAGCCAAGATTATGTTTTAACTTTTTATAATTCAAAAATTCACTGAGATTTTGAAAAATCTCCACGGCCCACCCAAACCTTTAATCACAACTGTGATCAACATTCAGGACTAGAAGCTGTGTTCTGATATTAATGTAAGGGGTCAACAAATAAGGTGACACTTGTCATATTAAGTTAAGATTTCAGTAAAATAACACTTAACTGGATTGTTTTATTACTTCTTAATTTAAAAAAAAAATCATGTCATGAATATTTTACAGTAATTAAAAAACAATTAAAAAAGATCGAAGATTTAAAACATATTTGTTTATTTTTAATGACCTCTCGTGGCCCACCTGCAGTACCGCGACGGCCCACACTTTGGGAATCACTGCAGATATGTTACGTTTGTGGCTTTAAAAACACCACCAAGACTGATCAGACATCCATAAAAAGCCATCAGGTGGTCTTCTGGAGCCTATTTTTTTATCAAAGGAAGTTACTGACTGCAATTTAGCAAAAATGGAAGTGACCGTGTTCAGTAAGCGTGTGATATCGTCTTATTTCCATCGCTGGGTCCTGAATCAGACTGAAACAAATCAAAATGGCATCAGTTCATCATTCAGTTAATCGATATAGTGTTGTACGGTAAAGAAACCTGTGATGTGACTACGATACAGGCCAGAGATGAACGGACTCTGCATGACTCAGTGAACGTGACCTGTGCAGCCAGCAAGACCACGAACGCATGAAATACGTCTCTGCTCTAATATCTGCTCCACCGAATGACTCAAAGACCCTGACTGCACTGCCATCTAGTGGTTGTCGCATGCAGTAAAAAAAAAAACTGCCTCTAAAGATTGTTTGAGCACAATCTTCTGCTTCATCTGGACTGATGGAAGTAAAAGGTTATTAAGGATGACATTAATGGATAAATACATTAAAAGAGTAACTGATGAATGCGGGGCAGATATTTTTACCTGTTGGCATGTGAGTGAACCGGTGGAGATCCTGGAAAGAAAGGGGGGGGGGATTTCATCAATTCTTATTCATTGACAGATAAATCTGTAAAATGACGATAGAGCCAGTAAAGAATGACCTGATGGCGTTAAAACCGAGACATAAAAGACGGTGAAGGAGTCTGACCTTGAAGTACTTCCACTCGGTGTTCTGGTTCTTGTCGCAGTGAGTGATAATGACGCTTGAACTGTCTCCTTTGGTCAGGCACTGGTCATTCTGCATTAACTGGTTGGCTTGGTTGATGCGGAACAGCTGCAGACGGACACACAAGTGGAGTTCAGACTAAAGTCCTCAGGAGTAAACCTGAACACACACCTGGGCTTCCTGCAGGTCGCGAGCAGTGCAACGTTAAACTGATTATACAGACCCTCGTCTGGTGTCAAAGCCCAGTTTCTGTTAAGTTAGACCAGTCCCTCTCTAATAGTGGGGCGCGATGTCAGGGAACATGCTTTCTTTTCCGCCGTACTGGAATAAAGTGTAATTGCACAAGTACTACAGTAGGGGGCAGTGGTGCTCTCATTCTCACAGTGTGCAGCAGGGAGTATTAGCTATATTGTGTCGTTTTTTTTTTTTTTTTTTTTTTTGCACAGACATGCACGCACACAGCGCAGAGCAGAGTAGGAGATATGAAGTGGGGGGGGGGTGGGGGGGGGGGGGGGGGGGGGGCAGCAAAAATAATTGAACCAAAAGTTCAGGTTTGCTAAAAAATGACTATAGAAATTACACATTGTTCTAATAAAATTAGGGCTGGGAAAATTTATGCGTTACTATCACGTTAACGCATTTGAACAACAAATTTATGACACTTTAGTTCATATAGCAGCAGAACATTTAAATAAAAGTGCATTTTACACTACTTTTGAATTCATTATTTGATTTTGTGTATACAATGTGATTAATCCTGATTAATCAGGGAAATAATGCGATTAACCGCGATTAAAAATTTAAAACGTTGCCCAGCCCTAATTATAACAGATTTTAAAAAGTGAATCCAAACCTACTACAGCAGGCCTGATCTGGAACACCCGACTGAATTGAAATACAAGATGGAGGGAGAGCGACGCAGCGGGGGGTTAGTTACCTGGTTGCCCCCCATCCTGTGGCATGGACCGATCTCCACAGCCCCCCCCTGGTTGTGTCCCATGCTGTCAATGCAGTAACTCGTCTCGAAGCCCCGAATCTGCACACACGGACCCAGACACGTCAGAAAACTGCTGAAACCAGCAGCGCCGGCCGTCCTGAGCATGCTCAGTGCGTCTTTACCTCCCCCCATTCAACGTTCTTCGGAGGAAGAGGGTAGTGCACTGGAATGTCGTACGCTATTTCCTCCATGAACCATTTGAAGCTCTTGCACCGATGTTCCTCCCTGAAAGCAAACAGAGTCGTGTCTACTTTTACAGATGATATTCATGCCAAGAGCGCTTCTCAAAAGGAACAGACGGGCAGACAGTTTCATAGACCGCATGTTTGGTTTTGTGTGAAGCCTAAAAGTGTGCACCTGAAGCGCTTCAGTTCACTTATGTCTCCGTAGGCCAGAGTGAGGGTCTCAGGGCGGCTGGCGTAGAAGTAGTCTTTATATTCGTCCCACCAAACCTCCACCACACGAACGTAGTTCTGGGCACAAACACACAGGCATGAACATAGTAGGTATCGGGAAAATATGACGACAAGACAACTTTCTCACTGTCTTTATTTATTTAACAAAGATGAAGCCAAAAAGAGATAATAACAACAATAATGATAAGGTGGGTAATACTAAGCACCCAAAGGATTTTAGAAGGTAAGCAGCAGCCAGGTGATGTTCATCATCAACAGTAGGGGTGTGAAAAAAAATCGATTTGGCAATATATCGCGATTTTCGGCCGCCCAATTTAATATCGATTTTTAAGCTCCTAATATCGATATCATCAGTATGTTGTAATGGTCACTTAAATGTGCAAAAACACTAATAATAAACAATAAATAGGTTGTTTTGAAGCAAATGGTTTTGACTCAGTTTGTCCTCTGAATGATCAATATCATCTGATGAACATATACAGCAACTTGATTTTTCATCTCTACTTTTAATTTTGATATTAACTAGGTAGAATATCGCAATATATCGTGATAACGCGATATTGCAATAATATATCGTGACCCAAGTATCGTGATACATATGGTATTGGGAGGTCCTTGCCAATACTCACCCCTAATCAACAGGTACAGTTGTGTTCAAAATAATAGCAGTCGGTTCAAAAAAGTAAAGCCCAAAATCCTTATAATGGTTTTTGTTTCCATGCATTGGGAACACTGCACATTATATTCTAAATCAAAACATGAAGAAAAAAGCAGAAATTCTTTACTCACCTTACAGAAAATGAAGAAAAATGAACATTGGGCTGTTCAAAAAAATAGCAGTGTCTGCATTTTACTTTACAAACTCAAATATTTACTGTATAAACTGAAAAATATCCAGGATTCAGCATTCCTATGAATCACCAAACTAATATTTAGTTGTATAGCCACTGTTTCTGAGAACCGCTTCACATCTGTGTTACATGGAGTCGACCAACTTCTGGCATCTGTGAACAGGTATTCCAGCCCAGGATGATCAAAGACAGTCTGAAGTTACCTGTGAGTACTGTGACAATTAGAAGACACCTGTGTGAAGCTAATCTATCAGCAAGAAGCCCCCGCAAAGTCCCACTGTTAAAAAAAAGACATGTGCTGAAGAGGATACAATTTACCAAAGAACACATTGGCTGGCCAAAAGAGAAATGGAGAAACTAAAAACTAAATAAAAACTAAAACTAATGGAAAATTCAAAACTATTATAACCCTGCTCCTGGGAGACCTACGAGACCAGAGATTTGCTGCCTGCAGTCTGTTCTGGATTGTCTGGACAAAGAGCCGTTGAGCATATCATCCTGCAAATCTGTAGAAGTCTTCCTACGGTTCCTAAGTGCTGACAGGATGAGGAAACGGTCTTCTTGGACTGTCTCTGATGTCCCCCCGTCATGTGGAACGTGGCCTTCAGTTTGCAGATGGTACGAGGACTCACTCAAAAAACATACCGCAACTTGGTTGTAGTGGAACCGTTAAGAGTTGTGCTTAGAAGCTGGTATAGTAGTTGTTTCCTGCTATCTATAAACTGCTGAATCATCTGAAAACTTTTTGCCTTCATTTTTGTTAAATCGATAAAGTCATGGTGATTGAGTCAATACTGAGAGCCACTAAGATCACATGAAAAATAACAAGTTTAAAAGAGGAGGTGGGTCACCCTACCTTCAGAGTGGGTGAGGACCCGACGTGTGCAGGCGGGGGGTTTCCCTGCCATCCCTCAAGTCTGTAGATGTGGCCGACACGAGAGCAGGGCACGAAGAGCAGCTGACCGCCACACTGCCAGATCTACAGGACAGCGTTTAAAAACAGGCGTGAGCCAAGAGAAGCTTAAAACCCGTCCACGTCTTTAAAGTCCACGTCTACCTTGTACGATATCTCAAAGTTCTCTCCTCCCCATATCTGAAGTCCGGGGTCATACAGACCCAGCTCGAAGAAGAAGTCCCTCTCTATAGCAAAGAGACCTCCTGCCATGGCGGGAGACCTGCAGGGGCGGAGACATACGGGCACACGTGTCAGCGCACGCTTCAACCCCTCGGCCGTTAATCGGTGTTAGACGTTCAACGACGGGACATTTCTGGCAGAACACCGACATCAGACAGTAATGACGTAACAGGCAGAAACAGACCAGCAGCCAGAGGGTTAGGGTTAGGGTTAGGGTTAGGGTTAGGGCGTCTCTTGTACGATACACGGTAAAACTTAGCAACAGAGCAAACGAAGCGCCTCTTATGTGAGACGGCGCCGATAAATCTACCGTTCTACCCAACTACCCAAACAACCAAGGTGAAGAAGGACATGACCTATCAAACTGACCAATCACGTTTCTTGCAGTCCGGGTTGACGTGACACGAAGTTGCATTTGGAGGGACGTGCACGTAACGTCAGTCTGGTGTATCTTACGGTGGAGGGTTCATGCCTTCGCTCTGACGCAGACGTATGAATCAGTCTTCAGACTCGTAGGTCATTAACAGACCTCAAACTGATTAGCTCAACTTCAACCACGTTGTTAGGAGTTTGGTTGGGCCGACATGTTTACATGCGATTCCAGTCAGACTGAAGCTATACTTTTAATTCTAATGTCATGTAAACGCTGGAGGTGGGCGATACTGGGAATTTTGGTATCGATCCGATACCAAGTAAATACAGGGCTAGTATCGCCGATAACGATACCAAATACCGATACTTTTTCATGTTAAGCTTGATCTATCATGAAACTGCTGACCTTTTGGTGTTTTTGTGATTTTTGTCTTTGGATAATTTTATTTAAAACTAGGATAGAATTTCAGCAAAATTCTATAGGTATTATAGGTATTAGGTTATAGGTATTGATATTATCGATATTTGGATCGATCTAGTAAACGCGCTGCCCAACACTGTATGAGATTCGGTCGTCTACGACAAGGGTCCCCAACCCGCGGTTCGTGGCGGAAAAAGGTTGGAAGCCACTGGTCTACGATACAACTGTTGAAAAGCTACGAGGAAGTGGTTTTCACGAGGCCGAATCCCAACTACAGTGATCCCTCGCCAATTCGCAGTTTAAGTTCCGCGGTTTTAGTTATTCGCAGATTTTTCAGAAATATATAATATAATTTTAAAAAACCGCGAAAAATAAGTGATCACTCTTCATAAGCTGGAGCCACTTTGGAATAAAATTCAACCGCATCAGTGATCAGTGATGCAGCACCTGGCAACACGTTTTAATATGTGAGACAACCGTTGGAGACGTCCTGCAGGTCAGTTCGAGGTTGAAGAGGTGACAGGAGCAGCCAGTCAGCTGAGAGGGAAGGACTTTAGTAGAAATGAGACAGAACTGTGACCGGTGTTATTTTAACGGCATCCAGGATCGGTTGGTAACATTTTCCCAGCTCGCAAACAACAGGGTTTTGTGTGAAAGCAGTCTGAGAAGGTGCAGGACAGAAACAGGCCGACAACACACTGGAGCGAAGACAAACATCCAGATCTGCAGGAGAGGGACAGCTAGAGGACAGCACACCAGTAGCTTACTCCCCATCAGTCGGAGACAGCTTGATTTAGTTTATGATATGCAGTACATTAGTACATGAGATGTAATATTTGGTTTGAGTAGAACATTTTTTCAGAGACTAGAGCCAGCACTAATGTCAAACATATCATAAAAAAAAATTACTGCCGGTCATTTAGATGTCTTTCTTGTCCTTGTTGACAATGTCCCTGTGTTTTTCTGTACCTATATGGCTCGGTTAGAGTTTTTCTGAGTTTTTTTTCTCTGTCTCCCAGAGGTATTCTCCTCCAGAGCATGCTCCAGTCCCAGGCTCCTCTAGCAAAGCCGTTGTCGTCTCCTTTACCCTGGGCTTCGATGGTGTACCTCTCGCTGTTGATGGAGTCGATCAGAGGCACCGTACAGACGGTTCTGACGGGGTGGATGTGGGGAACATACATGCATACAGGAAACACGGGTGCAGTGGGGGGGAGGGGGTGCGCATGACACGGAAACACAGAAAGAGTCACGGCACAAAGATTTGGGGGGGGGGGGGGGGGGTCACAGACGAGGACGGAGCGGGACACAGTACGGGATGAGACAGGTGGGGGTCGAGGGATGGGAGATGGAGACAAAGAAAGATCAGGGATGAGTTTCCACATGCCGGCTGTGCGGTGTGTGTACCGGTAGGGCTGCGTGGTGTGTTTTCTCTTGGCCTTCTCTCTCTGGCTGAGCGGCACTCTCTTCCAGAGCAGGCTCCAGTCCCAGGCTCCTCGAGCCAGGCCGTCCTCATCGCCGCCCTGCTGGGGCTCCATAGTGTACTCATTACCATCTATGTAATCTATCAGAGGCACTGTGCATACTGTCCTACAGACACACACACACAAACAGACCTTGGTTTGGGCTCGGCAACTTCCACTGAGCCCCCATCTCCACTTACTCTGATATTTTGGGTCGCAAAAATTTCTGAAACCTTCACAGTTGCAATCTTTTCTTGAGAGGGAATGGAAAAATATGAGAATTACTGGGAATAAGCTTCTTTAAAATGACACGTTAGCCTTTAGCATGGAGTTAAAACGAAGTTGTGGGGGAAAAAAAATTGTGATTAATCACATGATTTCCCTGATTAATCACGATTAATCGCATTGTATACGCAAAATCAAATCATGAATTTAAAAGTAGTGTAAAATGCACTTTTATTTAAATGTCCTGCTCCCATATGAACTAAAGTGCCATAACATTTGTTGTTCAAAGACTTTTAACATCAGCACTTGTCAGTAAAACATATTTAGAATAAATCTCATCTTAAAAAATGTAAAATAAAATAAAGCTTATTGCCACTGGCAGGGCATTAATGTCATCCTGTTTTTATAAAAAAGTAATAAAAAAGTCAACAAACAAAATCCAACAAAATGATTGTGGCTCAGCACAATCAGAACATTAAAACAGGTAATTTCTGAGGTAACAGCAGAAACTTTTAACGGGGAGTTCAACTTGTCAGTTGTTACAAATAACCTTGTTTCTGTTGAATCCTCCGTCTGGGAGAACTTTAAAATGAAAATGTCCATGTTAAAGTTCAGTAACTTTACCAATCCGTGTATCAATCATTCTTTCCATTTTCAATTGTCAATCAAAAATACAAAAAAATAAAAACTGACATTTTATTACATTTTTCGTTTTATTAATTTAACACAAAAAAAAAAAAAAAACGAAAAATGCCTGTTGTTTTTTATATTTCAATTTTAGACTTGGATGAAAAATACAAAATGAAAAAACGGGCCACAAGACAGAATTTGTTTTATAATCGAGGTCGAGACTTTCTGTTGTCATTACACATCTGTGCCACTAGATGGAGCTGCACTGCAGTAACCAGCTAGAGAACAGCAGGACAGTGAACACATGGAGCAGATCTGATGGAACATGGAGGAATGACGTGGAATTTTTGTTGCAGTCCAGAATTTTCTGTTTTTTTAGACAGAATTGTTAATATTGCTACCTGAGTTGTTACCTGAACTGCAAAGTTCACGGATTTTTACCGTTCTCCATGTCTATTTTAGCTTTACTGCATGTTTACCTGCCAAGTGTTTTCTGGTTCTGCAGCAGCCAGTAACAGACTTTTCAGATCAAAAGCATGTGAGCAACATGCGTTAACGCGCGATAAAATAAATGTCGGTGTTAATAAAATAATGCGTTAACACGATAATAACGCGTTAACTTGCCTAGCCCTACAAAACATTTTTCAGCATAATCTTTGTTAAAACAATCAGATCAAATGCCGACTTAATTTAATTTCATTACTTAAGCTACTCAGAACTAGGGCTGTAGCGATACACGAATCTCGTGATATGACGCGATACACGATATTCAGCTCACGGTACGATATACATCGATATTCATCTTACAATACATTTACATCATTTTCCGAAAGATTTTAAAAGGACAAAGATATTTTGGTGACATCTTGTGAGTGTTCCAATGACTTTGTTTGAATTAATTGAACTGAAAGCATCAATTACACATTATATGGCTGACAGGCAGCTTGTAAATGCTGGACAAAATGAATAAAAGATGTGTTGAGAAAAACAGTTTCATTTATTTAAACAGTGCAAATTGTTGCTTGCAAGCTTTTAAAAGTGGGACACGGGGGTTTAGAAAGAAGCTCATAATATCGATACCCGCGGCTGAAAAATCCATACATGATAAAAGATCGATATATAAAGCAGAATCGATAAAATCGTTCAGCTCCACTCAGAACTGTCCATCAGGGTTCCAGCTTCACGTTCATGTTAATCAGAGCTGTTTTGTTTTTTTGTACTTGATGCACCCAGTTTCATCTGCAACAAGACTCGTAATCTGAAGGAAGTTCTGCTCCAGCGCCTTCTCTGTTGAGATTTGAACAAGTCCCTCCTCCAGGAACCTGCAGCTCCTCACGTTTACATTAGCAGGTATTTATCATCGATGTGTTTTCAGCCAAATGTTTGATGAAAGCCAAAATTAACAGGAAGATTTTGCGCGCGGCTGAGTGTGACTCGTCAAATTCAAACGCAGGTGCAGATGCAACCTTGTACTCTACTTGTAAAGGCAGCGGCAGGTGTGGAGGCATGCTGGGAGTTGTGGTCACGTTGGATTAATTACACTGCTGACCAGTGAAACAAACCATATAGATCTGCTGAAATGGTAAATTACAGTTTTTACAAAACACACACAAACTTGACAGCTGTTACCAGATGTGCGAGGACAAGCAGGTGTGTTCCTTACCTGTCTTTGGAAATCGGCGCAACCAGCGGGGCGTACCAGTTGATTCCAACTTCACAGTGAGCGTCCAAGTAGATCAGAACCTACGATACAAAGACCGTGGAGATGAGTTCTCCTTCAGATGTTTTATGTTTTATCTATATTTTTTTTTTTCCTTTTCGCAACGTATTTTTTGACAGATGTGACTAATACTCCAAAGTGCCTTATAGTTCTGAAAATACGGTAGTTTGAATCTGCCCTTTAGAGCAGTGGTCCCCAACCTTTTTTGTGTCACGGACCGGTTCAATGTGACGCAATATTTTTACGGACCTGTCTGTAAAAAACAACAAAAAATAAAACTAAATAAAATAATAGGACCGGTACAAAAACTGTGGTATTTTAATATATCATAATAAACGTAAATCCACTGTGTATTCACGTGCAACTTTATTAGAAGCGTCTTCGTAACTTCTCATAAGTCATAGACGGGTGTAACGGAGAGAATCCGGTCATTTTTCAAAATAAAACATCATTTACACTCAGATAATAAATCAAACAGTAATAATGGAAGTTATTTATTTTTTCTCTGCATCCTGGTAACAAATGATCCACGGACCGGTACTGGGCCGGGGACCGGGGCTTGGGAACCACTGCTTTAGAGAACTTTAAAAATTCCATCTGAATCAGCCGTTGTGTTAATGCAACACATCAGACAACGTGCACAAAGACAGACTGGCCATTTTGAAATATAACAGTTGTTCTTCTGCTGCTTCAGTGAACACATGGAAGTAACCATGTGGAAGGACAGTTTTTATTATTCTCTTCATATTCTCTGCACAGTAGAGGCTGCAGTGGCTCTGTTATTTTCTATAAAGCCGTCAAAATGTTTTAGCTGAACTGGTTGACATCTTTCTACATTATCAAATTCGCTTCCCCCTTCACACAATGACCACCGTGCAAGGAGATGTCTCCTCCAAGGACCACTGCTGCTTAATTTTGGAGTCCATTCTTTGTTAATTAATTTTCTTCACAGTTGCCTGTCTGGCTCTAAATTAGGCGCCGACTGTGAACAAGGATGGTAACCACTTCGCTGGAAAAGGCACCTATTCACACCTGCGCCGGGAGCCGTTCGCTCGCTACCGGATCACCCAGGAAAGGTGATACCAGGTGTGAAGACGCATTCCAAGACTGACCTTGGCGTCACCTGAGCATCATGGCTGCGGTTGAGTTAGCAGTGAAGTGGTACCTGTCCTAAAGTGGCCTTCTTGGCTCCGATACTTCTGGCCTGTATCAGCCCTTCTCTCTTCTCGTTTCTGAAGACCTTGACGAGTCCGTTCCACTGCTTGATGTAGTCCTCCAAGCGCTCTTTCAGATGGACTACAGACACAGACAATCATAATCAGCGCCTGTGTTTACGACACCTTTTGATTGAAAACATCATGTCTCTCAACTGTTCATTGTTAGAAACTTCAGCTACAATTCAGGAAAGTAACTAAAGTCACAGGAATGATCGTGTGCTGTTTTATTTTAGCACTAAGGCTTTGTTACTTTTTGTGATAAATTCAATCCCCGCAGAGAGATTTAAACTCTAATCTGAACATGTGTAACCAGATGTCCACATGTAAACATCTTTGAAAACCCACCCTTGTTGCTGAAGTCGTCAATCATGACGATCTCAGCCAGGTATTTTCTGGGAGTCCTCTTGATGACGCTGTGGACGGTTCTCATGAGTGTGGACCAGCCCTCGTTGTGGAAGACGATCACCACGCTGGACGTCAGCAGTCTGTCATCGTAATGCCAGTATTTACACCTGCAGAGGAGACGGTGTTGATCAGCCCAGTTACAGTCTCCCAGCAGCTCTGCAGCCCGTGAGGGAAACTGCAGGACCAATCAGAACCTCGTTGGGACCAACGTAGGAGTTTAAAGCAACTGAACTCAACATGTTGTCCTTGCCCGAGTGTTCGAATCAAACAAATCAAACAAAGAAACAAATGCAAGTGGTTTAGTTGAATAGACACATCGACTGGTGGGGACAAGAGACTGCGAGAGCGAGATCACTAGGGGTGTGAAAAAAAATTGATTTGGCAATATATCGCAATATAAAATATAGAATGACAATATATCGTGATATCACGATAATATCATATTGCGACCCAAGTATCATGATACATATTGTATTGCGAGGTCCTTGCCAATATTCACCCCTAGCGATCACAACTCCTAAAAGCTATGGGGAAAACTCTACCACTTTCAAAAAATACACTTTTGGCCTTGCACGCATTCACGAAGACTTACTCTGGACTTACAGTGATCCCTCGCCAATTTGAGCTTTAAGTTCCGCGGTTTTAGTTATTTGCGGATTTTTTTCAGACAGAAATATAAATATAAAAAAAAAAAACAAGAAAAAATTGCGGAAACATCACAGGATGTTGTGCGCGTTCTCTCACAGCAAAGAAATGTTGAGAGCCAGCCTGGCCCCTTTAAGAAGGTAGCCTTATGGGTAATGGTGTGGCCTTATGGGTAATGTAGTGTGTGTGTGTCGTTGGATGGCAGAATGAAAACAGGGTTAGATGAAAGAGCGGTTTCTTTACTACGGTTTAGAGACCAGAGGCTGTGAAGGTAACAGAAAGACCACAGTTGAGTCTTTGTCTTGTTTCGCTGCAGTGTCTCGCTACTTTTTTGCAGTTTTTAAACATAAAAATAAATAAACAAAATAAATAACAGGAACAAAGCTTATTTGTCTGCTGCAAATTTAAATAAACACTTTGACAACCATAGTAGGTCAAAATATTATCAGGAACAAAAGTTATAGTGAAGTTCAAATTAAATAAACTTTTGATTTTAAGCTGAACCTTAAATACGTATAAATGTGCAAATAAAGAAACAGTTGTTTAGGAGCCAAATATGTTGTTCTGAATTGTAGTTCACTCTGTGTGTCTGTGGGTGTCGCTGTGTTGTTACCTGAGGGTCAGGTATAAAAGTAGCTGCCTGTTATTGGTTAGCTGTTTGACCCGGAAGGGCAAAAGGTTTTTGACCGCTGTGGTGCTAACTGCCGGTGTTATGGTTGTCGGATCAGTTAATGGAATAAATTAATATTTTAACTGCATCAGAAGAACATTGTTCCAGTCATTTTTCGATGTCATTTTTCAATGTCCTGTGTGCCTTTACCACTTTCCGCCATGCTTACGTTACAATGCCGATGTTACAAGCTACAAATTCACGCGAAACACAGTCGCGAGTCGCTCGCAGACTTGAATGAGGCTGATATTACATATCCCGGTAATCGATCGTGATAATGAGATGAAGTCAAACACAAACGGTAATCGTTATTGCGTAAAATTTTACCACGCTTTACCGTAACACCGGTAACCGTTCCATCCCTAGTCCCCACTAACCGCAAAAAATAAGGGATCACTGCATTCTGGATTCATGAACACTGCGCTAAACTTTGTTGTTAAAACGTGCGTAAGTTTGTGCGCTCCCGCTGCTAATTAATGCAGCCCAGTATCTTAATTCTTACAGATTCTAGTTTGGCACGTCTCACCCGAGTGGCTCCAGCTCTCTTTTAACCTCTCGCCAACTAACATTTAAAAACCTGAGACAGGACCGACTGACAGATAAAATGATGGTCTGGTTCTGGTTCTGTACTTACTCCTCGTGGCGTATGTCACTGATTGTCCTGTCCAGTGAGATCATATCACTGGCCACCATATTGAAGCCAAACTCTTTGATTGCCGCTTGGACGGAGTCTTTGTACTCTGGACCCAGGACAAAAGGCTTGGCTCCCTCTCCAGGACCATCAGGGACCCCTGGAGGTTCAGGTTCATGCGGCTCAAAGTTTCCCAGGATGCCTTTCTTCAGAACGGGGTTGTCGTAGGAGTGTTTGTGAGGCTTAAAGGTCACGTACTGCTGCTGGATGACCTCCCTCTGGTTAGGCTGCTGGTTGGCATCCTGGTGATTGTTGGCCGCTCCTGTAGACCACAACCAGAGACCAAATTGATGACTCAAACACTGACGGTATAAAAAATGCAATTAAATACCAGCAGTGGTAACAAACACATTTAGATGTACTATATGGGCTGGAAGTTTTAACCAAGGACATCGTTTACAACCCTAATCAGAAGTTGAGACGCCATAGAAAAAGAAATGGTGATTCTCACACTTGTTAGACTTTTATTTCTTTGCAAACAGTATGAAACATATGAACAGCATGAAACCACAATGGGCAACGCCCTTCTCAGAATTAGAGCAACAAGTCCCACTAGAGGCAAATAAAGATAAAGGCACGTCAACCAAGCGATTGAATTACCAACAAGTTTTGCATTCCCAGCATTGTTCAAATAACGTCTGTTGGCCAAAGGCAATGTGCTTCAAGACTCCTCAGTATGAGACATTTGACAGCAGAAAGCTGATAAATCTTTAAATTTATTAATATGCAACTGAAAATCAGTATCACTCCACCAAAAAAAACATCTGGGGTAAGATAAGACATCAGCCAGGGTCTTTATAGTTTGTGGCAGAAAAACGAGAATCAATTTTTATTTCAATCTGAATAATTATGGTATGGCGCCAGTACCGCTTCCACGAGCTTCCACAGTTCTATCACGCCTCCCCGCCGACAACAGAAGATACCCGAGTACCGCAAAGGTGCTTTTTTTTAATCCACTAGGTGGCAGCACCAGGCGTGACGCGTCACATCCTGGCGCTTTTTGCAGACATGGTCGCTTCCAGTAAAGAAGGCAACAAGTCAAAATGAGTGATGCTGGTCACTCATTTTCCACCATTTTACACCTTTAAAGAAAAGTTTGTCTGCAGTCCATGGAAATTAAAGGCAGCAGGATCTGTAGGAGCTCAGACTAGAGTAGCTCGTCTTAATCACAGCTTCGTCATAGCTATGCTGCTATAGGCCTACACTGCAGGGGGACGCCAACATGATCTGCTGAGTGGTGTCTCTACTGCTCTTCTCCCTTCCTTCCCTTTCCTCCTCCCTTCCTCCTCCTCCAGCTCATTCATAATTAATTGGGAGCACCTTGTTACTGTAACTGTGCTACATAGTCTTTGATTTCCTGTGGTTTGTTGTGCTCAAAATTGAGATTCTCCAGCACCACCCTTGAAAGTAAGGGCTACCCAGAAGGCACTGCGTATTTTCACCAAGACGTCTTCGAAAAGGATGGCGCCGAAAAAAGCTAGCTATGAATGTAAGTATTTTCGTAGTTAATAAAGATATAAATGTTACAAAACTATTTTACTCTTTTCGTTATAGATATTTATATTATCTTATTCTTCTTCTACGCCGTCGTTTTCTTGACAGACTGGATGTAGCTTTGGCATAAGGCCGCCCCCCACAGTCTGAAGACGTAACTACACTTAAGGGGGTCCCATTTCTAAGTCACATGATAGCCCTTAGATTAACTTTGGAGGGCCAAGATTGAGGGCCAAAGACTGAGGGTTAAGGGCGAGGGTGGAGATTGAGGGTTAAGAGAGAAATTGGTATTGGCCCCAAAACTTACATGATTGTTATTAATGCCAGGATTTGACCGTCTTCCCCTTTGTCTTCATATATAGTACATATACATATTTCATCTATAAAGCCCCAAAGGGCCCAGATCCTTCTTATCTGAAGGACTTCATAGTTCTCCATCGTCCCAGCAGAGCCCTTCGCTCTCACTGCAGATTTACTTGTGGAGTTTCCAAAAGCAGAACGGAAGCAAAGCCTTCAGTTACCCAACATCCCCAACTGGTACGACTTCCAAAGACTTCTGTGCTACTGGTCTGGAAAAACCCACAACATTCAGGACCAGTGTCCTTTTTGGGAAACTGGCATCTGTTTCCCATCATCTCTATTCACTTGTGTGTCGTGTGTAGGGCTGGGCGATTTTATCGATTCTGCGATATATATCGATATTTTATTTCCCAGAGAATATTGATATTTCAGCTGTGGGTATCGATATTCTAAGCTCCCTTCAAAACCCCCGTGTCTCGCACGGGTGCTCTTCCTGCAAAGTGCCATTTAGTCCTCCAGCCGCTAGTGTCGCTGTAGAGCATTTCTAACAGGGTATCCAGAAGCAGCTTCTTTCTCTTCCAGCTAGAGCTGAGCCAGTCAGGAGGATGGCGGCGAGTATAAACCCAGCGCCTGCGTGCTTAAAAGCAGATGTGTGGGAGCAGTTCGGGTTGAAAAAGAAAAAGGAAAGCGAAGATTTAGACAAAAGTATGACGGTTTGCAAGCTGTGTCACTCAAAAGTAAAGTACTCTGGAAATACCACCAACCTGTGAGGCGAGCCCACCTGAAACGTCACCACCCGGACAAGCTAATGCTAACTGAGAGCGAGCCAAACTTTATTTGTCAGGATTTGAGACCATATTCAGTGGTGGAAAACGCCGGCTTTAAGGGCTGTGTTTACTCTCGCGGCAACGTGTCGCAGTTATTTTTGATTGATTTTTGAAGCGCGTCTGCGCTATGTTATTCAACGCTACAACGGAGAGGGACAATCACAAACTAGCTAAACTTACTAAACGTATCTCTTGCGTTTTCCACCTTCTCACTGTCTCGGCCGTTTCTAGATCCACATTCATCACTATCTCCCTCCATGAATTACTAGAATATGTGCCGTCTTTGTAGTGTGGAGAACAAGAATCGTACAGATGTGGGTACTTCCTCATTTCTTCGATGACGTGGATGTAGAATTGACCAATCAGAGGCCTCCTTTCTCTCCTCTCTGCGACGTTGTTTGCAGTCACCTACCTTTCAGCTCAGTTAATTCAAACAAATTGGAACACTCACAAGATGTCACCAAAATCACTTTGTCCTTTGTCGTATCGTATCGTGAGATTAGTGTATCGCTACAGCCCTAGTCGTGTGTCTCACATGTGTCACCTGCACATCTGGGAGTTGAGTTTGCTTCAAAAATAACGACTCGGAGCGCCTCACCATTTTCCAGCCTGATGGAGTTGAGGTCAACCTCCACACCCTCCACATGAGGCCAGGGCACCACGGGCTTGAACTGGCCCGCGACGTCTTCTTTGGGCAGGATGCCGTCATCCTACACGATGGAGAACAAGGCAGGATATTAGGCACGAGAAAGAAAAGAAAAAGTCTGATCAGGGTCTGAATTTCATCCCACAGCTGAAGTTGCTGCTCTTAAGTCTAAATCAATCAGGAAAATGTACCACTGACAATAAATTGGGGTAAGTCACTATCTTTAATCAGGAGCACATTATTTAAAACTAAGAGTAGGAGTTTTTGTTTCCATGCTCAGCTCTCCTACTTGGGTAACGCATGCAGTTCCTTGAATGACCACTAGGTGGCTCCAAAAGCGAGTCAGTCATCTGAGCACAAAAACAAAGAACCCTGCTGTCAAATCAAGGTCGCAGACTCTTGATTAAAGCTAATCAACCCCCCCCCCCCCACCCCCCCCCCCCCCCCCCCCCCCCCCCATGACAATGCGGCTACTTCCAGCACATCATTTATCCTGCTCATGTGTAACCCTGCTCAGGCGACCGCCGCCACCGTGGAGAGACACCGTGAGACGGACCGACGCTGGAGGTATTCAAGCGCAGCGATGAGAGAAAGGGTGCAGCGAGCTGGTGTCGTGTTATAATAAATGCTGCAGCGTGTCATGGAGAAGACGCTTCCCATGCAATCCCACTGTTGACCTCGTTCCAGACTACTCAGTATTCTGATTACACATCAGCTTCGCGTGGGATAATCTATTTAGATTCCTGCTTAAGTGTCACAAACCGTAACAAGTCAGTGGGAACTGGTCTGCGCTCGTCTGAATCCTTCATACGTCCACGTCACTCAGGTTTCCTGACATTACAGGAGACTTTCGTCTTTTTTTTCCAGCACCGCATCAACTCTTGTGAAACGACAGGTGTCTGCCGCCACACCTGTGAGCCAGGTAATTATGACAATTGGCATTAGTTGGGGAGAGGCTTGCTGCCTGCGTGACACCAAAGACATGAAAACCTGCCTGAAACTCAGGAGGGACCGGTCCCGATGACACCTTCAGGCTCACACCAGTCTGTAAATGCACCCCATCTTCTTCTCTTCTGACATGTGCTCCGTTCCTCTGACTGGTTGCATCCACAACAACCGAACTAAATGTCGGTATTAGGGGTGCACGATAACAGGAAATTATGACGTCATCCTGATAAGTCCGATATCGCGACAAATAGCCCTGATAACATATATATTTTTGTCAACACAGCAGTGCCTCGCTCCCTCTGAGCCTTGAATGACGGGCAGTGAATGTTATGTTCAAGTGACGTCAGCATAATCAGAAAAACGATTTCTCAATCAGGAAAATCAAGAATACCCCCCATGCCAGAAAACAACTCGTTAACTCGGTCATAATTTTGGTAGTTGCTGACTTAAATTGATATTCGCAGTATTTTCCCACATGTTACACATAAAAAAAAGAAAAAAATAGAAAAGGCTGAAAGAACAACTAGCAAACGAGGGAACGTGGGAATTTACGTTACACTTTGAATGCAGCCTGCAGCACAGCGCTGATCACAACAAACATGGCAGCGTGGAACTTCATTAAAGTTTCAGAAGAAGATAGTTTGGTGGTTATTTGTGACGAATGCTCCAAGTGAATTCTACGAGGAGGGAAGCACAAGCTTTAATACGTAAAACCTGATCAACCACCTACAACATAACAATCACTTCCATGGAGTTTTGAAATCACGCTAATGTGAGCTAACAGAAGCTAATGCTAACGCGCGCAAGCCAGCAGCAGTCTCCCCTCCCCTCATCTCTCTCATCTAAAGCTTCCATGAGATTAAAAAATAAAAAATAAAAACTACTGAACCTCATTTACTTTAATTAAAGCTATTAATTTAAATGGAACCACAAGCCAAAATCCTTTAAATGTTAACCTTTTCAGTTAGTAATTTTGATGCATGTATTTCCATCAGTTCAAGGAGCCTTTATTTTTTATATCAGTCAGTAATGAACCTTATTTAAGTTAATGTGAGATATCAAATAGGTTTGTTTGATAGTTTTATGAAAATGTTTGAGAGGCTTGACAATAGTTTTTCATTGGAAAAAATAAATATCTGTTCATTTAAAAAGTCAAAACTATTTTTGATTTTGTTCATAGTATTGATGTAATGATCTTAGGTATATGTGTATGTGTTATCAGTATCGGCCTTTAGGAGCTGAAAGTTATTGGTATCGGTTTTAAGAAAACAGTAATCGTGCATCCCTAGTCTGAATCCTTCATACGTCCACGTCACTCAGGTTTTTCTGGCATTACAGGAGACTTTCATCTTTTTTTTCCAGCACCACATCAACTCTTGTGAAACGACAGGTGTCTGCCGCCACACCTGTGAGCCAGGTAATTATGATATATGAAGTCAGTTAGGGAGGGGCTCGCTGCCTCTGTGACACCAAAGACATGAAAACCTGCCTGAAACTCAGGAGGGACCGGTCCCGGTGACACCTTCAGGCTCACGCCAGTCTGTAAATGCACCCGTGATTCTGCTCCGTTCCTCTGGCTGGTTGCATCCAGAGCAACCGGACTATGGGCCCGATCTTGCACCTCCCATTACCCAATACCCAAAACCCATTACCTGCAAATCACAGATTTAGGAGCCGAAATGCAATCTTCCACCTCCCAATACCCAAAACCCATTTTGCCGTCTCCCTTAAGCACATTGTGGGCGCGGCAATGGGCGTGTCACTAGCGCTTTCCACGAATTCGGTATCTTGCGGTACCTGTACTTCGCAGATTTTGGGTATTGGGTAATGGGTGGTGTGACCACCCATTACCCAATACCCAAAATCTGCGAGACACCAGTACCGCAAGATACCGAGTTTGTGGAAAGCGCAACTGGCATGTCGGCGCGTAAAAGAGCGCGTCCAAATCCTGTCATTGCGCGTCCACCCAGTCACACGTGGACTGCACAACCGGCTCTACCTCTCGATTATGCATCACTGTATTACTTTCATACATTATTCTCTTAAGGGCAGATGATGTCTGTACAGCTGTGACATGATCTCATTCAGATGTTTGCTGTGGAGGAAACGAGGAGATCACAGAACTCTGTTGTGAAAAAAGCACCGCTCCCAGCAACTATGCGTCTTGGCGCAGCTGTGCGTCTTTGCGCAGGGGATATGTTCAAGATAACTCAAAAAGTTATGGATGGATTTTGATGACATTTTCAGGAGTTGTCAGAAATGTGAAAAGGAAGAACTGATTTTATTTTGGGTGTGATCCGGAAGAAATCCTGGATTCTGGATCACTTTCAAATTTTCGATAACATTGCGCTGTTTAGTTGTTTCTTGAACCCTAAAGCAACCACAACTGCTGTGCTTGGCGGAGGTCTGCGCTCTCCGATTGCTTTTCTAGTTAATAAATGCTTTCCTGGAAGCTCACCGGCTCTATTTTCTGAGCAGTTTGTTGGAACTTCTTGGAGTACAAAAGAAATGATTAAATCATTTGCTCCACATTAGTTAAAGCTAGTTATGTATATATCAGTGCAGAGGAGGAGGAGGAAAAAAGAGGAGGAAGCTCTACAGCACAGTCCCAGACCAGCTGTCCATGAGAGCTGCTTTGATCTGGGTGAAAAGACGCTCCATGGCAGTTTGCAGGTACTGCAACCTGCTCTTAAAGGCAACGGCTACTGACGCACTGATTGGTTAAACAGGTGGAACGCCCTAACCACTCCCATGCATAATGTGTGCATGACATCGTGGATTTCGCAGGTGAGATCGTGGGTTTTGGGAGGTGGAAGATTGCGTTCTTCGTGGGGGAACGCCCCTCCCAATACCTTTTATCCCTTAATAGCAGGTTTTGGAGGTTTGGCGCAAGATCGGGCCCTAAATGTCCGTACGACAGAGGACAACGGAGTGGTGGGCCAGGTTACGGCAGGCTGAAGGTTACTAATAATACTGCACAGGTATGCTCACAGCTACAGTCACGGTCACAGTCAGTCATGGAAGTAAATATATTTAATCTTGAATCTTTTGAATGAGGAGAAAAAAAAATACTGGCATGTGTAAACCTACTTTGAAATAAAACAAAGAACCATGCAGGTTCATTTGAGTCATTCCCTTACTTGTAAAACAGTGATCAAATAAAAAGTAGCCCACTTTAAAATAAATAAAACGTATAGCTGCAGCTTAATAACTTAAAAAAAAATGTAAATGTAAAAAAAGGCCAGTTTGTATTTAATTCTGACTTAAGTCCATTTCAGTCTGTCATCCTCTTGTTTTCTCCTCAGCCACGTACAACAATCAGCCATCGAGCCTGAACATTAAACATTTGTTGTAGTCCATACCGGAGAAAACCTGCTCAGTATGTGGATCAAAGATTGACAGGACTCCAAATGCAAACGCCCTCATGTTCATTTAATTGTCGGGAAAGACATTCATGTTTCAAAGACAAGTTTGTCGGGTTTGGGAAGGTTTCTAATATCGCTCCTTCAGGGCATAAAATCGCAACCAACTGGTTGCCAAATGCGACCAAAATTTAACGATTTCGACCGTTTTTTTCTGCCCTGTCGCCAGTGGCGAGGGACACAAAATCCACCATCAACTTAGAAAAAAAATTTTTTTTTTAATGATTTCTGCACATTTGTCATGTGTCACCAAGGCAAACATATCTAAATAACAAAGTTTATTTAGAACTTTGGAAACAAAGTTTATTAATTAGATATATATTATATATCGGAAAGTGGCCCTGTTTTGGGTGCACGTCGTTTACCGGAAGTCATAACTACGCATGCGCCTAACCCAGCGATGGACAGGTGGACTTTTGCATTCGTCCGTCTTCAGTTTTGTCCATCACTGAATCTACTCCACATCAAAATGGATCATTTTGGTAAATAACCTCATAAGAATACACAACAGAATAGTTAACACTAGAACCACAGAGGGGGTCATTTTCACCCCATCGCTGCAATAGCGTCAGTGATGCTAACATGTCATTTATAATAGTTGTAACGTGGCTCATTCCTGAATATTTCTGAAATAATAATAGACATTTGTCAAAAATAAGTGTTTAAAATGTATATTTTTGCGAGCTTTTTTTCTTACGTGGTAGAACGCTGCGCGCGCTCTCTCTCTCAGATACACAAATAAATACATCGGTACGTTCATCAACAAACTGTAGGAGCTGTATGTTAACACAAACATGACAACAACAGCAATCGAATGACAGACTATTTACAATACAAAACAACAGATTTGTTGCTGTGATGTAAATCACAGATATTTTAATAATTTTGGAAAAACGGATTAACGCTGCGTGCTCCCCCTCACGCACACATGACTCCATTCCCAGCCCTCCTCTCCACCGGCGCGGCTCCGCCACCGTACAGGTACAGGTGTGCTGTATCACCTGGTCCATCAGGTACATGAACGCATTCATAGGGTCGTCAATGTTGCAGCGCGCGTATGCAGTTGGACCACCTGTCTCCACCGGGACATTTTTGGACTGGGCTCCCGGTCCACAGTCTCAGCTTTATGGGTCCAAACGGTTCCGTCCTTGGCCGCCTTGACATACAGGTTGAGCTCTGAACAATCTAAATATGAATGATTAGATCAGTCAGAGTCGTAGCCTCGCTAAAATACCAAATGATCAGAACCAGAGGAAACTAAAACCCTTGACTTCTGAATTTAGCTGTCAAAGTATTTTCCCGAGCCTCCACTGTGTCTGAGGACTGAATGTATGTGGCGGGTAGGGGTGTCCCGATCCCGATCCCCTGATCGGATCGGCCTTCGAAGTTAAAAATTTAAAGTGGATCGGATCGGCCGATCAACATTATTATAACACGCCGATCTTTTTTTCATTATTTTTTTCCTCAAAAAGTGATCCTGATTAACACAAATTAATAAAGTAATCATATTACACAAACAAAAATATTTTTTAAACTATATACATTTAATAATTTGCACTGAAATGAGGTTTCCCAGCAGCGCTGTCTTGTATCCACCTTAAAAGTTTTAAGACCGACGGCGTCAGGATAAACTTTAGCAAAAATGTCAGCAGTGTGGCAGCGCCATAAAATTACAAAGACCGACGCTTCAACTGCGACTTGCAACGTGTGGAAGGCTGAGATATCATGAGGGGTAAGTAAAAAGAGAGTTTACAACACCACCAATTTAATCAGACACCTAAAAAAGCACCATCCTACCGATCACGCAGCCTTCTGTCAGGCGTCAGCAGTAGCTTTGAAGCTGGTGCCGACGGCAGCAAACGCTCTGTGAAACTTTTAAAAGAAAGGACAAACTCCCGAAAGACTCGGAGAAATACAGAAAAATCACCGAGCTAATCGGAACGACCAGCCCAGTTTGTGGTATACAAGGCATTTAACCGGCTCACTAATTACCTTGAGCCTCGTTCCCGTCATTACATGAACGACAAAGGACACAAAGGTGCGCGAACATGTGCAGCGGGTCTTGAAAGAAGTGAAGTTAATATTTTATGTTATTTTTATTCTGATGTGATTTCATTGATTCCAAAGACTTCTGCTAGTGTTTTCATTGCCTTAAACTGCTAGCCAAGTTCACCTGCTGCTATTTAAATGGAAGTGCTGTGTTCTTTAGTACTGAGACTGTTAAACAGTCACTGTTCTGTAACTAAATGTGTTTTATAATAATTCTCCCAAACAAAAAAGAAAGAAAGAAGAGTGTTTAAAAAGTTATTGTTTATTTTATGAGATGATAAAAGCTATTCATCTCAGCTTGGATGCAGGCCTATTTATTAATGTACACAGGAAATAAAATGCATGGGAAATTAAACTCTGTTTGCCCACTCAAAAAAAGTGAAATCGGATCGGGAAAAATCGGGAATCAGCCGATCATCAAAATTAAAAGATCGGAATCGGATCGGGACCCAAAAAACGTGATCTGGACATCCCTAGTGGCGGGTGACCCCTCACTTATAGAAGCCGGGGTCTTTTTCATAAATTCGCCTCCTCATCCTCAGTTGATGTGGTATCACCTGGTGGGTCAACGGTCCGCCCCCCCCACCGATTCCTCCTCACCCACATCTGCCGTTATTATTATTATCTTTCTGACTCCTTCACTCAGATCCTGGTTCAACAGCCAGACTGTTGTTTTTGTTGGATTCATGTCTTAAATTTTGCTGTTTGTTTGAAAGATTTAGTGATGACAATAACTGTCAAAGTCCAATAACGCCACAAAGTTTGAGCGTTGCCAAGCAACGGGCAGTGGAGCGCGGAGGGGCGTGGCGCAAAAAATGACAGCTGTATTCAGCGTTTATATGAGGGGGTGAAAATGACCCCCTCTGTGGTTCCAGGTATAAATGGTCATATTCTTTTTTCTTTTGATCACATACTCACCAGAATTCACTGAATGATTAATAAATCAATTTAGAAAAAGTCATGAACTTACAGATGTAGGGGTTTTATTTTAACAGAAATACAAACATTTGAAAATGATGGGAGGTAAAAATGACCTACTTGGTGCTTCTGGTGTTAACTAAAAAAGAAATAATATTAGTTTTCATAGTAAGCATCATGTAAATAGAATAAAATGCGCTTCCATGCTTGTAAATTCTTCTGAAATGTAGTGATAGTAGATGATAATAGGGGTTTTTCATAAATGACAATGCTGCTGGTGCCATATTAACCCCTGACGTATGGGGCGACGAAAAACACTGGCGACCAAAATTGCTAGCTGGCTACCAACTTCAAAAACCTGGTAGCCAGGGAGCGACTTGGTAAAAATTCTAATTTTATGCCCTGTCCTTCTGTGTGTTACACCACGACAGCAGCGACGTGGTGTCGGAAATGTTTCTTTTATTTTTTACGGCGGTACATGAGGAACATGTAAAGATGTCCGGCGCTAGTCACTGAACGCGTGCTCACCTTTATTTTCTTTCCCAGAATGCAACACACAGATACAACTTCCTCGTTGCAGTAACGGGGCAGTATTTTGCGTTAAACACGCTCATTCTGCCCCCTGCTGGCGAGCAACCTACAGGACACTACATGTGCTCCAGAGCGAAAACCACCTTCTGACAAGTTTTTTCCCAAAGCTACAGGGAGCCGCTGCAGAGGAGCTAAAGAGCCGCGGGTTGCCGACCCCTGGTCGATCCTGTCACATGGAGGCGTTCAATCACGGACAGACTTTAGTCATCAGAGGACATATCTGCTTTGGTTGGATCCTGGTTGGGTGACAGTGAACGTTGGCTGTGCTGCCCAGGATGGTTTGATTGACCCTAACCCTAACATTACCCGTCACAGTGCAGGCTGCACCGGACTCAGTCGCTGCCTTCTCTGAACCGCAGCGCTTTCAATGAAGCCAATCGGAGCCTTTTGTGAACCTGACAGTTCAATCAATTCACTTCAACGTGCAGAGACGGCGTATTTTTAGTTGTTTCATCCACAAACCCACTCCGTTCTTACTGTGGATTACAGCGCTGATGTTGGGAAAACTGACTCAGGAAGGACCTCAGAGCTGTTCGCCTGTTTGCCGCCTGCACATCTCACATCTGAAAGAGCCAAAACTGTCTGTCTGGCATGAAGACGCCTCAAAGTTGGCCTGCTTTTCTCTTAAATGACGAGCATCATCCTCTGAACTAATGGACTCAACGTTCATTTCCAACAGTGGTGGAGTGGTGTGGGAGGACTGCGTGATTAATCAGCTCAAGCCCTTCTCAGTCAATAACAGTAAACCATTAGCGTCTAATTCAAACCGCTAGAAGACATTAAACGATGCAGCGTATCCGTCAGGATGCATCCCTCATTCCTCCAGGTTCAATCACGTCAGATTCTTAAAGGTAAAAATGGGAACGATCAGGGAGAAGCTCTCCATGACCATTATTCTCCGAAACAGACAGTTCACAAGCAGCTCTGATGGTCTGGAGGTTACATTAGTGTCGATGGGCAGCTGGAACATCTGGAAAGCCTCCATTAATGCTGAAGAGGACACATTCAGAGTAACATCTGCTCCATCCAGACAGCGTCTCTTTCAGGGAAGACCTTCCATATTTCAGCAAGACAATACTGCATCCATCACAGCACCATCCAGATGCTGAACTGGTCTGTCTGCAGTCCAGATGTTTTACCAGTAGAAAACATCTGGAGCATCAGAACCAAAAATCCACAAACAAAGGTCCAGGACTGTCGAACAGCTAGAATCCAGCACCAGACCAGACTGGGACAACGTTCCTCTGAAACTCCAGCAGGTCTCCTCACTTCCAGATGTTCACAGACAGATGTTAGAAGAAGAGGAGATGCTACACAATGATAAACTTTTTAGAGATGTGTTGCTGCCATTAAAAGTTAACATGAGCTGATATTTTCCATGAAATTGTAAAATGTCTCAGTGACGTGCTCTTTATGTTCTATCGGGAATGAAAACGTGGATTTATTACATCTGAAATCACTGCATTCCGTTTTATTTACGTTTAACACCACGTCCACGCTTGTGTGGAGTTGGGGGGGGGGGGGGGGGGTAGCAGATCCTTGAACATTAACACCTTCCGTGACCAGCTGGCTCCGCCTCTCACTGTTACGTAGGCGGATGTCCATCCTGCCCTGTCAGTGTACATACAGGTGTGTCTCCACCTGGGCCGATGCACCTGTAAAGTAAAGCCACGTTCCACGACAGCGAATCAAGAAAGACCCCAATCCCCCCCACCCCCACCCTACTAACGAGGCGTGTGCTCGCGTCCGTTCACGTCATTGTCATTACAGACAGACGAGCCCGCGCGATCCCGACGCCGCTGCCGCGCGCGCACTCGTCGCTCGCCCACCCTGCACCCCTTTAATTCCAGCACTTTGACGTCGACGTCGTCGTCGTCGTCTTACCCGTTTTCCGAAGGGGGTCCCGTCGTCGGGCTTCGGGGACAGCGAGGACCAGAGCAGCACGAGACCCAGGAACGTCCCGAGGAGGAGCAGACTCCGCAGGAGGAAGCCCACCTTCAGCCGCATGTCTGACCGGCGGCTCAGCCCACCAATCCGACCGGAACACGGACGCGCCGCTCTCGACGTTCACTGGTGTCCGCTGTAAACAAGCCCGGCGCTCCTCACGGCTCCGAGACTCGCTCTCATGTCCAGCTGTCGTCCCTCTGAGCCGCTGGGAGGCTGACTCGGAAGTCCGAACTCGGAGGCAGGGTGACGTCACAGATCACGTGATTAGTGTCCGGTCCTCCCCCTTCTCTTTTAATCCAACATTAATTGCATGCAGATGCGCAAGAAAAGAACAACAATAACCAGCGGAAACACACGCAACTGAAACAGTACACACACACGTCCAATGCCGCCGATTATTTTAGCTGAGGCTTTTGGATGTTAAGGTAACGTAATGACGTAATGACGCACTGGTTCCGTGTTCGACGTGAACGGCGCCGCCGTCTTGGTGGGGTAACATGTTAAATGGAAACGGAAAACAAATATTTTTTATCACGGCTCCACAAAATTCATTTTATTATTTTCTAATAATGCTTTAAAATTAGTAACACACTGATATCTTACTATATTAATGTTGCACTATATTGCGTTTAAAGGTGATTGATGGTGTTATGCTGTAATAAACTAAGCACAAAAATTAATGTACTTTATTCTTCCCTTAAGAGGGAAACTCAAAATCTCATAAGCTCATCAACAACACAATTACGTTTAAAATCTACAATTAAAAAATTGTGTGTTGTTAATTTCTTTCTTTGTTGTAACAATGCTTCTTGGCAGTAAATCTCATACTGTTGGAAAGTCAGATTGTTTCCATTTTAAATGTTATCACATTTGTCAGGAACATGCGCTTGTGGGATGAGCAGCAAACCTGAGGATGTGGGTTGCATACCTGTCAAGTTTTGGATTTGAAAATAAGGGACATTTTCTGGCGCCCGCCTCGAGCAGTCCCACCATCCCAACCAAGCTCCAGTATCAGGATCTAAAAACTAAAACCACAGCTACACTACTTCCTGAACTTCAGCCATCTTTTTTTTGTTTCCTGTGTGCTGTTATTGTACAAACTGAACAGTCTGGCTCCTCTTCCTCATGCTCATCACCAGACAGGCTCCTCCTCCTCATGCTGGTCACCAGCCTGGCTCCTCCTCCTCATGCTCATCACCAGACAGGCTCCTCCTCCTCATGCTGGTCACCAGCCTGGCTCCTCCTCCTCATGCTCATCACCAGACAGGCTCCTCCTCCTCCTCCTGCTGGTCAACAGCCTGGCTCCTCCTCCTCCTGCTGGTCACCAGTCGTGCTCCTCCTCCTCCTGCTGGTCACCAGTCGTGCTCCTCCTCTGGTCAACAGCCTGGCTCCTCCTCTCTCTGGTCACCAGCCTGGCTCCTCCTCTCCTGCTGGTCACCAGCCTGGCTCCTCCTCCTCCTGCTGGTCCCCAGTCTGGCTCCTCCTCCTCCTCCTGCTGGTCACCAGCCTGGCTCCTCCTCCTCCTGCTGGTCACCAGTCTGGCTACTGATGGTGGTTACAGTAAAAACGGTGACGAGGGTGATAGTTTACTCCAGTTAAAGTTCCTCTCATGTAGTGTGTGTTTCTTTCATGATGTTCCTTCCCGGTTCTGTATTTTGAAGCAGTTCTCTCTGGGAGGACTTTCTGACGGCTGGACTCCAGGAGTGCCTCAGGGCGGGTCGGGCCTCAGGGTGGGTCGGGCCCCCTGGCGTTTCTCCAGTGAGGAGATTAGGTCGCTTTATTTAAATGTAATTAGATTTAATTCATGAAGAATGTGTACCAAAATGAACAAAGCCATAAACAGGAAACGGCAAGGAAACGCTGCTGTTAGAATATCAAAATTAAATCATTGCTCAAGGGGTTTGGGGAAGTTTTTCAGTGATAACTAATTTAAGTTTCAGGCTGAAGTTTGGTATTTGTTGTTGTGGATAAGGTAGTTCTTACAGATGGTGAATAAATTAGGCCTGTACAGCATTTCTATATTTCTGAGGTCACATTTCTTCTCCAGACAACATCAGTTGTCTGTAAAGGATTTTTTTTTTACACCTTTACAGCAACAGAACAAAATTACATCATCATACAAGAGAAAAGTAACGTTCCTTCACTGCTTCTGCAAAGTGTACCTGTTACAGACGTGTACATCAGGAATTCAGATCCCCTTTTAAATAATAAAACTAGAAACAAATGTATAAGCAAAATTAATTAAGTGGGACGTCCTTATTAAACCTGCTTCTGTGTTTTTTTATTGGGAAGCTTGTATTTTGACACAGATTGTGGTTATTAGCCAAGAAATATCTTTTTCAACGAAGGTGTGAAAAGAATTTAGTTTATCATGTAGTTCAGTGGTTCTCAAACTTTTAATACTGCGTACCCCTGAGTACCACCATGATGACCAATTTTAAAACATAGCCATATATTCCTTCTCAATTAGCTTTAAACACACGGGAGAGATGTTTATTCCTTAATTAGTGCATTTACATGGGAAGTTTAATTCCTCCTTAATTCAGAATTAAAATTAAATCCGATTAAAAATGATTAAAAATTACCATGTAAACATCTAATTTTGAATGAAAATGTCCATTCCGGATTAGACTTAATTCCGAAGTAAGTGGCTGGTTTATTCTGATTTTAAATCTGAATAGAATAATTCCGCGGTCATGTTTACAATCATTCCGCTTTAAATTAATTCCGGTCTTTCTGCGCATGCTCGTTCTCTTGCCCGTCTGTCCCGATTACGCTTATATTCCGCACTGGGCTTGTTTACAAAACAAAATCGTCGACATTAGATAGATAGATAGATAGATAGATAGATAGATAGATAGATACTTTATTGATCCCGAAGGAAATTCAGGGCATCCAGTAGCACTATACAGACAGACAGTATACAGACAGACATTGGTTACAGTACACACCCACTTCCCCCCCCCCTCCCCTCTCTATACAATAATCCCCCAAACAAGATTTAGCAGCACAAGACAAAGGAGCAGTGATTAACATTAAGTGTTCAAAACAATAAGGTAAAACCAGGAGTGAATTAGGGTGATTGCCATTTAAGTACCCAACTATTGAGGAGCAGATTAGCAAGATTAGCATTAAGTGTTGTGAGTGAAACTTGACCTAGTTAGGGTGAAAAAGTGAAAAAAAGAGTCCAGGGTTCACTCTGCTTCTTCCCTGCCGTGACAGTGAGGTGTTGTACAGTCTTATGGCCAGAGGGACAAAAGAGTTCTTGAGTTCTTGTTCATGATGGAGAGCATTTTGTCCAGAGACCTCCTCTCTGCCACTGTCACCAGTGAGTCCAGCTCTGTACCCACCACAGAGCCGGCCCTCCTCACCAGTCTGTCCAGGCGTGCTGCATCCCTCTTCTTGCAGTTTCCTCCCCAGCACACCACTGCGTAGAAGAGGACGCTGGACACCACAGACTGGTAGAACATCTGCAGCAGCTTTTTGCAGATGTTGAAGGACCCCAGCCTTCGCAGGAAGTACAGGCGACTCTGTCCCTTCCTGCAGGTAGTGTTCATGTTAGGCGACCAGTCCAGCTTGTCATCCAGCTGCAGCCCAGATACCCGGAGGTCCTGACCACCTCCACGTCGACCCCCCCGATGGAAACAGGTTCTGGATATGGTTTGTTCCTTCGGAAGTCCACCACCATCTCCTTGGTCTTGGAGGTGTTTAGCTGCTGATGGTTGTCACTGCACCACGTCACAAAGTCCTCTATCAGGCTCCTGTACTCCTCCTCCTGTCCATCCCTGACACAAGCAACTATCGCAGTGTCGTCTGAGTATTTCTGCATGTGGCAGAGCTCAGAGTTATACTGGAAGTCAGAGGTGTACAGGGTGAACAGGACGGGGGAGAGCACAGTCCCCTGTGGTGCTCCGGTGCTGCTGACCACAGTGTCAGATGTGCAGTCCTTCAGTCTGACGTACTGTGGTCTCTCTGTGAGGTAGTCCGCGATCCATTTCACCAGGTACGAGCCCACCCTCATCTCGGTCAGTTTGTCTCTCAGTAGGAAGGGATGGATGGTGTTGAAGGCGCTTGAGAAATCAAAGAACATTATTCTCATCACGCTGCTCCCTTTGTCCAGATGAGAGTAAGCCCTGTGTAGGAGATAGAGGATGGCGTCGTCCACGCCCACCTTTGCCTGGTATGCAAACTGCAGGGGATCCTGTGCGTGTTGGACCTGGGTGTTGACATGATGTTGTCGTGCTGCTGCTTCAAAAATAAAATCAAAACAAATCCAAAAAGGATGCTAATAATGTAGTCCTCCATGTTGTTGCTAATCGAGTAAGTTTGTTTTCTTCCGGTAGACGTAATTACGTAAAGACGTCCACCCCCCCCCATCCAATCAGAACCCTTTCCAACCCCCAGAGCTTAAACGGAACTTGGATAAAGCCGATCAAACGTGTTTTCCGTGTAAACCTCAATTCAGAATTACTATTTCCATGTAAACTTGAAGGAAAGTTGTTTATTGCTGAATTATTTAATTCGGAATAATTTATTCCAAATTTAAAAAAAACATCTGCAACCGTGGCCATTGTGGTTATTTATTGTTACCTGGATTTAATTTGAAACGTTGTAGTTATCATGTATTGACAAGACATGACATTCTCCCGCATACCACCAGAGAGCGCTCGCGTTCCACCGGGGAGCGCTCGCGTACCACCAGGGAGCGCTCGCGTACCACCAGAGAGCGCTCGCGTACCACCAGAGCGCTCGCGTACCACCAGAGCGCTCGCGTACCACCAGAGCGCTCGCGTACCACCAGGGAGCGCTAACGTACCACCAGGGAGCGCTCGCGTACCACCAGAGAGCGCTCGCGTACCACCAGAGAGCGCTCACGTACCACCAGAGAGCGCTAACGTACCACCAGAGAGCGCTAACGTACCACCAGAGCGCTCGCGTACCACCAGAGCGCTACCACCAGAGAGCGCTCACGTACCACCAGAGAGCGCTACCACCAGGAGCGCTAACGTACCACCAGGAGAGCGCTCGCGTACCACCAGAGAGCGCTAACGTACCACCTACCACCAGAGCGCAGTACCACCAGAACCAGAGCGCTCACGTACCACCAGAGAGCGCTCACGTACCACCAGAGAGCGCTCACCTACCACCAGAGAGGAGACTCACGTACCACCAGAGAGCGCTAACATACCACCAGGAGACGCTCGTACCACCAGCGCGCGTACCACGAGAGCGCTACCACCGCCACCAAAGAGACGCCGAGAGCGCATACCACCAGAGAGCGCTACCACCAGAGACTACTACCACCAGAGCGCGAGCGCCGTACCACCAGAGAGCGAGCGCTCGCGTACCACCAGAGAGCGCGTACCACCAGAGCGCTCGCGTACCACCAGAGAGCGCTCACGTACCACCAGAGAGCGCTAACATACCACCAGGGAGCGCTAACGTACCACCAGGGAGCGCTCGCGTACCACCAGAGAGCGCTCGCGTACCACCAGAGAGCGCTCACCTACCACCAGGGAGCGCTCGGGTACCACCAGAGAGCGCTCACCTACCACCAGAGAGCGCTCACGTACCACCAGAGAGCGTAACTACCACCAGAGAGCGCTACCACCAGAGAGCGCTAACGTACCACCAGAGAGCGCTAACGTACCACCAGAGAGCGCTCGCGTGCTCACGTACCACCAGAGAGCGCTAACGTACCACCAGAGAGCGCTCGCGTGCTCACGTACCACCAGAAAGCGCTCGCGTACCACCAGTGGTACGTGTACCACAGTTTGCGCACCACTGATATCGTTAATTCATTTATTGTGAAATAAGATAAATACTGATCCTCTTATAGATCCATCTTTGAGTCATCTTTTTTGGGGGATTTTTTTTTTTTATTGAATTCAGGCTGGTTCTCTGTTATCAAAATAATCAGCAAATCAGAAACCCAACGTATCTGGTATTTATTTAAAATCCCACCCAGACGCTCAAACTGTACAGCTGTGAAAACTACAGCCTTGCGCAATCAGTTTGATTTGTGATTTATTTTATTTTTAAATTAATATATTTTCCCTATTTTAATTTAATCTGTCAGATTGAATAGATCTGAGCTGCTGTAGATGGAAATTGAAAGAAAAACCGGTGAAATGGGCCTTTTTTTTTTTCTTCCTGAGCCGCCTGGTCTCACCGGGACCAGAAGGGGGCACGCGTCTCTTTTCATTCATACTCAGTTTTTCCACATCCTGTTGGGGAAACTTTCTCGGAGCCGCAGCTCTTCCCTCCCAGGTGTGTTTTTTTATTCGGCTCCCGGACCCGGACCTCGCCATGTTCTGCTCGGAACCGAAGCTCCTGAGCGCGGTCTGCGTGCTCGGCGCCCTGCTGCTCTCCGCGTCGGCGGAGACCGCCTTCCAGGCTCAGTCCGGTGTGTTCCAGGACCTCCGGGCGGCTCTGGCGGACATGGCCGGGGAGGGAAGGAGCTTCCTGGGCAGGCTGGCCGAAGAGCAGACGGTGCTGTCGGTGCAGAAGGTGAGACATGGAAGTTCTGGACTTTGGTCCCGGCGCTCAGAAGCGAAAACGACCGCGAGTTATACCACGCTTTCGAGTTTTCCTGACGTGAAAGGGAAAAAGGGAAGCATACTTCATGATTTGATCCTCCGTTAACAAAAATAGCCGCGAGTTTGCTCACTTTCATAAACATGTAAATGATGCGTATCTGACAGCAGCCGCGCATGCGCAGACTCCACCCCGCGCACAGACGATGTTTTTAATAAAAAGCTGTAACAAGTCCAACATACGATGGCTAAACGGAAATAATTAAATTGGTTTCATTATTATGACTATATAAAAAGTATGGGTATAAGGCTGCAGTTTTTGCAGCGACACAGACAACAGTAAAAGGAGGGTTTGTTTTATTGGGTCTGGAGTTTGATTAACAGTGATTTCAGGCCTCTTACACTCCTCCCTTTAGGAGTTGTTGGTGGGGGGTGTTTAGGGGGTCTTTCTTTCTACAGGTGGATGGAGGTGAAGCCCAAAGCTTCACCTGAAAAGTGAAGGTGACTTGTTTTGTCTAACAGAGGGAACAAAGAGGATCGATATCCACGCCAGGTTTTACGGTCACGTTGACAGAAAACATGCATTTTCAAAAGTGAAAGTCAGAGCTATTGAGTACAGTGATCCCTCGCTAATTCGTGCTGTTCCGCGGTTTTAGTTATTCGCTATAAATAGATATAATATTAAGAAAAAATTGTGGAAATCACTGGATGTTGTGTGCGTTCTCTCGCAGCAAAGAAATGTTGTGAGCCAGCCTGGCCCCTTTAAGAAGGTAGCCTTATGGGTAATGGTGTGGCCCTTATGGGTAATGTAGTGTGTGTGTCGTGGGACGGCAGAATGAAAACGAGGTTAGATGAAGGAGTGGTTTCTTTACTACGGTTCAGAGACCAGAGGCTGTGAAGGTAACAGGAAGACCACAGTTGAGCCTTTGTCTTGTTTCGCTGCAGTGCCTCGCTACTTTTTTGCGAATTTTAAACATATTTAAAACACATTATTTAGGCTCAGGGGGGCTCCGGCTCCCGTTTGTGGATTTTGATTCTCGCTTGGGGGTGCCGGTCCCTATTAACCGTGAAAAATAAGGGATCACTGTAATGACCAAGGTTTCCCCAATTTATGTCAGTTTTCAGGGTCACTGTTCCATCAAATATGGAAGCACTTTTACTAAGAACTTAACTTTTTTTTTCACCCTTTCTGATTAAAGCAGCACAGTTATTTTTTTTTCCTTGTTTTGGTCCCCCGGTGGAGGTTAAGTAGCTTTTTAAAACGCCGTCTAAGAATTATGTTTGTTCGATCTACCCTCTTGTTTTTTAATTTCCTCATCAAGCCAAAGTCCCGCAGAGACTTCGGGTCGGCCAGTGTTGTACCTGAACGCGTTCTTTGAACGAAAGTTCACGAACTAGTTCATATTTTGTGTGAACGTGAACTGAGCGCACGCTCTTTCTCCACCAGCGTGGGGCGTGAACGAGTTCATTTGGGCAGTTGTGAACGACGCTCTTCCAAAGTTCTCGCACGGTCAGAACCGTTCCAGGTTTCCAGCGAACCACATTTAAAATCCACCACAAACGAGCCTGATATGTATCTGAGGAAATCAATCAAACATGGCAAACACGGCTGTCGCTTGCTGTCACGCTAACAATTACATCATCATGTTTAAAACGATCATGGAGGAAGATGAAAGCTGCAGTTACCCAGAGCTGGAGGAGACCCCCGACTGCTGGGGGTGATTGAAATATTGAAATGCGGGGAAAAAACATTTGCACCTTAAGAACCTGCTTTTGTCTGATAATAAAGACCATTTGGCAGCAAGTTTTTCCTCATATGTTTAACATACTGTAGAGCAGTGATTCCCAAAGTGTGGGCCGCGGCCCCCTGGTGGGGCGCTGTGGTACTGCAGGTGGGCCGTGAGAGGTCATTAAAATTAAACAAATATGTTTTAAATTCTCGATCTTTTTTAAAGATGTTTTTAATTACAGTAAAATATTCATGACAACACATTATTAAAAACACATTAAGAAGTAATAAAACAAATCAGTTAAGTTAAGACAGTGCTTCTCAGTTATTTTCTGCTGCGCCCCCCCTAGGAAGAAGAAAACATTTCATGCCCCCCCCACTCTCCACCCTCCACTGTGACTATAAATAGTAGCATTTGTCTATAAAATTGTTATAAGTACACCTCTGCATAACACTGTATCCTTATTAAGAGAAACAAAAAAGAAAGAAATATAGATTACTAACTAAAAATAACTTTATTAACATTGGTTTTTAGTCTGTAAAGATTTAAAGTGCATCAATCCCACCGTAGTCACAGTGAAGTCAAGCGCTACATCAGCATCGTCATATTTCCTCCTCTTAACTTTCTGCTGACTTTTGTTTGTCTCATTATCTCCGTCTCTCTCCTCCTTTCTTTTCATCCCTGTTAATTATTTTTCCGTGGTGTCTCTTGAGGGTTTGTTCTCTTCATATCCCCTGCTCAGTGCTGCGTGTGCACATGTCTGTGCAGGAAAAACCAACACAATATAGCTAATACTCCCCGCGCGCTGTGATAATGAAAGCGCTACTGCCCCCTACTGGAGTATATGTGCAATTAAATTTCATTCGGGTACGGCAAAAAAAAAAGGCTTCTTCTCTGGGGTCACACACGCCCCCGCTGGCATCGCACCACGCCCCCCCAAGGGGTCGCGCCCAACTATTTGAGAAGGACTGAGTTAAAATGACAGTAGAATAACTTAATATGACAAGTGTCACCTTATTTGTTGACCCCTCATTAATATCAGAACACAGCTTCTAGTCCTGTCTGGTGATCACAGTTGTGATTAAAGGTTTGGGTGGACCGCATATATTTTTCACATTTCAAATTGGTCCTTGGTATTCTGAAGTTTGGGAATGGCTGCTGTAGAGAGAAGCTGAAACATAAATGACAGTTTTACATGGGCTGTCCCTTTAATGCTAATGTGAACCCTGGTTGGTTAAGGATTCTGAATTGAATTTCGACAGATAAAATGGATAAAATAATTGCCGTTTGTGGTGGTGTAGTATATGGGCAGTAGCAATCATTTTGACAAATAATTGCTCGCAGCAACATTAAAAAATAATAATAAAAAAAAACAACTAAAAATGAACTATTTAGTTCATTTTTTGAAATGGTGAACTGAAGTAGTTCGTTTTAATTTCTGAGAACTATGAACTGAACTAGTTCGTTTAGAAAATGAACTTGCCCAACACTGGGGACGGCGGATGTCAAGGCGGAGCGGCTGTGGACCAGCAGCCACACCAGCAGCTGTCAGTCCAGTCGATGACAGAAGTCGTACCCAAAGCGCCCTGCGGGGGTTTTGGGGGGGTCCCAGAAGTGACCGTCTGCTCCGCACCTCCAGAGATGCGCGTCGACTCTATTTTGGTGTTTAGCCACTGGTCGACCGCGTCATTGTAAGGCCCTTATACGCCGCACGATTTTGAGCTGTCACGGACAGATCAGCTGTCCTGCGTCCCGCAGATTGAGCAGTTTGACCACGGCTGTCGCACTGGCCTCGTGACCAAAGACCACCTGATACAATTTTCTGACAGAGTGAAATCCTACAAGTCAGGCTGCTTACTGGACGATTAAAATTCAGCTTGAAAGGACTCATTAAGTCGACCCAAAGAAGACTAAGGATCCCAAGTTGGCTTCTTCGCCCGAACCCTGACTGGGACCACATTCTTCTCTTTTCCCGCTTCTTTTTTAAAGCATTTTTGGCACACACAAAGGCTGTAACAGAGCGGTTTGTTTTCACATGTTGTTTACCATCAGCGCGTACCGATGATGTCATTCTGCATCCGCCCGCATCAGTTGTAGCCTACGGTTCGAGAGGGCTCATCAACACACAGGCTGTGCATGCTGTCCTTGATGTCGTACCCAAGATTAAGCAAATGCAAATCGTACAGTCTGATATGTTTATGATCGTATATGACGGTAGAAGTTGTGCAGTAAGAGCCCGACACAGCACATCGAGTTGGCAGGAAGTCCAACACGAGACTGGCAGAGAGAAACTGGTGAAGACCACTACGTTCTCCCAGTTGTACATCAACATTACGTTGATGTGGAGGCTGCATGTAAACAACTCAGAGGGTTTTTAGTAGACTTGAACCACATACGAGGAGAGTCTCGAGTTAAAAAAAAGCACATTTTATTTGACACCACTCATCCTCTTTAAACGTGTCATTTAATTGCAAGATAAGCGCCTTTAAATCAGCAGACGTCCATGCAACTATCATGTGATAGAAGTCAGCAAATATTCCTTCACATGAAACTGAAACAGATATTTTAATGCAGGCAAAACCCTTCTATTCTGCTTTTTTTTTTTTTAAAAAAAAAAAAGGAGAAGAAACTCATAGTGATAATAATGGATCCACAAAAGGGTGGGACGATGTTTGGAGAACAGTCAGTAAAACTGGCGATATATCATGAAATACTTAAGTATTTGGTGCTTCTGGTACATCGTTTTTCCACAGTTTAAAAGCTTGACTGTTGGGCTGGTGGTGATCATAAACGGTCTGCATGAGCGACTAGCATGTGTCGTGGGAGTGTACGCTCCCTTGTTCATCTGCAGCCACAAGAGCGACTGGAAGCTAAAACCGTCCAGGCCCACGGGCCAAATCCAGGCCACCACGCCATTTTATCTGGCAGGTGAGAGCCTGAGAATAGAATAGAATAGAATAGAATAAATCTTTATTGTCCACCAGGGTGGAAAATTGTCTTTGGCTCACCAACGTGCAGGACATAACATAACATAACAGAGCTAAAATATGTACAAAGCCAAAACACAAAGATTCATATAACTACATTTTTAAAAAACTGAATAAATAAGATAAAATAAATTACAGTTCTATAAAAGCGCAGTAGAGCAGTTCATGTCGTTAGCTGTGGTTTAGTCACTTGTTAGAGTTAAGAATGCTAATGGCACTGGGGACAAAGGACTTTTTAAAAGCTCCTTTAGCCAGAGGAACTCTGTAGCGCCTCCCAGACTTCAAGGGCTCAAACTGGCTGAAGAGCCAGAAGACAATCATAAACTCATAACAAGAACATTTCTAAAGAAACGTTGAAACGGCGTTGATGTGACTGCCCGTTTGAGTCAGTACCGCCACCAAAAACTGGAATAGCTGAGGTGAGAAGACCGCTGAGCAGCTATTTTAGGGTGAAAAGGAGCAATTTTACACCAAAAAGTCAAGATTTTGTAAAAGTTGCAATTTAACAAGTAGAATTTGTAATGTGCAATCAATTCCACAGAAGTCATGGTTTCACAAAACTAAATGTTGCACATTTTTGTCAAAGCTGCGATTTTGCAAAAGTTGGTGCTCCGAAAAAAAATGTCATTTTAAGTGAAAAAGTTGCGTTTTTGTGAAATTTGTGATTATTCGACAAAAGTCTTGGTTCTAGAATCAATCTTGCAAAATTCGTAAATGGAACAAATATTTTTTTTATGTACGAAAAACTTTTTTTAATTTGTGATTTTTACAAGAAGAATTTGTGATTTTAGGTCCAACGTTTCAATATCACAATAAAATTTGTCAATTTGTGGGGAAATTTGATATTTTATGATAAAAATCTTTTGCAACAAAAAGTCAAGATATTACAAAACTTGTTATATCATAAGAAAATACATGATTTACGGCCAAAAAAGTGTAATTTTGATTCGACATGCAAACATAGCAGTGGTGCTTTAACACAGAACAAGTAGCTAAGTATGCTAACCTTAGCCAACGGCGCCAGGTTGCATTAATTAATAAGTAGTAATTCTGGTTGTATTTTAATTAGCCTCGTCAGTAGACGGAGACGTAGGATTTCAGACGCTGTAAGAAATTAATGTTGGGTATTCTTTAGTTGCGAGACCAGTGTGACGGCCGTCGTCAATTTTCTTGTTTTGTATCGTAGGAAAGCCAATTCTGACAAAACATATTCGAACGATTCTTTCACGACGGTGATTTCACGTCTTGGCCTTAAGACTGATATTATTTAACCTATCAAACTTAAATCGTGATTTCAGTTTTAGCACCAAATGATCTCAATGTAATCAAGTATTTTGCCACATATTCTGTCTTGAGGTTTTAAGAGTAAGAGCCCGACACGAGAGAAACTGGTGAAGACCACTACGCTCTGAGTTTTACATCAACATGGACAATTTTTATAAGTGATATTTTCATTTGTTTGTTCTTGAGAAATAACGTACAAAAGTTTGTACCATTTGTAGTTGGTCATAATCGAGTTTTTCCTTCCCCATTTCCAATAAATACATTTATTTATTCAAATACTGGAGGTAATCTTGAAGTCATGCTGGTGTTTTTATTCAGTGATAAAAGTTAACTGTGGAAATTTCAACATTTTGATGTTTGATAAATGGAAGTTGCTTCACAAGTAAGTGAATAATTGTTTCAAATAATTGTTGACCAGAGTGATGATAATGGAGCAGCCCTCTGTCGTCTCCAAACCACTTCTCTCCACAGTTCAGAATGCTGAAACACCAAAATGACTAACTTCCTGTTAGCTGAGCGTTGCATTTAAGCTGCAGTTATTTTCACGTTCTAGCGGAGCTTATTAAAGGCAGCTCACCACACGGACAACATGTGGCAGACTGGTAACAGTGGTGGGGTTTCCCCCTCCAGTCTGCATGGGCTCAGCACATGGCATGAGTCACCCAGCCCTGTGGGGAAATATTAATTATGGGATATAATACAATAAAAGTGACACCATAGTAACAACAAGTAGAAATATTAAACTGCTACACATGAACATCTGGTTACCTGAACTCATGTCCACCAGAAATCAGTTTTTGCTTTTGGACCCCGTCTGACTAATACAAAACAAGCCATAAATCATATTCCTCAGCCCAGCTCATGGTCTTTGGGCCACATCTGGCCAACGTCACACCAGGCAGTGGCATAACTGAGCCAAAAGCTCCAAATATCGGCCTAATTCAGGCCCAAATGTTCCTGCTATCTGGGTCTGTGATGGACTCCTGCTCAGGTGTAGCTGCCTCTCACCCGACACCTTCCGAGGACAGGCTCCTCCTCTCATCCTGAACACAATGAAGCCAGTGTCGTCTATGTGCAGCAGTCTCACCACTGTTGTGATTTTGTGTCCCGTCTTTGACCCCCCCCCCCCCCCCCCCCCCCCCCCCCCCTCCACCCTCCACCCTCCAGGCTTTCTCTCAGGTCCTGGGCGTTGTAGCAGGCGGTTTGGCTACGGGGGTCAACGTGGTGCTGCAATATATTGTACACTTCCTGAATGCTACGGGGATCCAAGGTGAGTCTGTTTTCACTCCACGCTTTCTCCAAAACGGTTCTCTTAACATAGTTTCTTTGGTTCTGAGAAGTGATAATTAAAAAAAGAAGTTATAAATTGATTAGATCTGACACTCTGTGAGGCACGGAGGTGGGCTTGGCTGTGGTTTGGGTCTGGTAAACCAATGCTGTATTTGGGTCTGGTAAACGCCCAGCTGAAAGCACCAAGAATGGCTGATTAAAAACAGTGGGCTCTCCTTATCTTAGTTGTGTTGAACGTCTATGGAAAGAGGTGACAGAAGGGCAGCCTTCAACATAGACATATATAGAGATAGACGCCGCATCGAACGCTACTCCCTACTGGCGCTGACGAGATTTGGGGCTGCCATCTTGGACCGGTCACCCGCTCCGCTCGGTGTTATTTGTTTGGCAGGTGTGCCGTCAATGTATTTAATCATACCTCACAAAACAAACTGATTTTCACGCGTTTTTTTTTCTTTTGCTGCAAAGGTCATAATGTAGCTTTGATACATGACACATGGTTTGGCGTATTTTAATATTGATAGTGAGCTTAGTAATATAATGAATATCTCCGTTCCTGTTATAGGCTAGTAGCCTTTTAAGTAGGGTCTTTAAGAGGGTCAAAGACTTAGGCTACAACATGGACTTAGTTCATTTAGCACTTTTAATGCCTTATGGTTTGTATAGTTTTATTCATTTTCATTAGGCTTTTTATTAATTTGACATTGCTGTTCATTAGCCTACTGCTATTCTCCTTAATGTAGGCTAGTCTTATCATGCTGTTATATTTTGCTTGAATTGACAGTTTTATTGCTGTTTTCCCTATTTTTTTATTGTTTATTTCATTAAATAATGCTATTGACTGAATTAACGTTCATTTTTGCTATTCTCCTTATTAGCTATAATCTGACCAACATCTCAATCTGTCCCCTGTTACATTTAAGTAGGCTATTATATTGTTTTGCATAGATGTCATTTTGGACAAAACTGTATGAGGTGTAGGCGATGATAGGAATTTTGCAAATCACACATTATAAGTATGATAGAGAAGCAGAAACAGATAGTGACGGTAAAGGTATTTTAATCAATTGAAGCTCTCTATCTCTCGCTCTCTCTCGCTCACACACACACAGCATTCCTTCACAATACTCGCTTCCATCATCACTTGAAGGTGAGGATGTTAAAAAAAATCTGTGAGAAATCTCAAAAAATGCCTTTGTATTAAATAAGTCCAATTTTAGTTTAGCAATATAAAAAGGTTTGCCAGGATACATGATTAGTGATGTTAAAGGAGAGCGTTTTCTGAAGAATTTCAAAAGATTTATGTTCAAAATTAAGTAAGACTATCCACATAATGCATTCCTTTCTATTTTTTTTATGGACAGTAACATGCATCTGTATTTTAAAGCAGATGAGTCAAAAACTTCCATCACGTACGGTAATACTACTACAGTTATAATCCCAGAGAATGACCAGTCCAAGATGGCAGCCGCATTTCTCGTTCCAAACAGCCAATGCGGCGTCTATCTCTATATATGTCTATGGCCTTCAACACCTGAGGCAGATGGGCTAGCTGGTTCAGGAGCAGTGGAAGTCCCGTTGAGGGTTACAGAGATGGCTTGGAGATGGTGATTAGTAACAAGATTGTGCTGCAAAACCGCCAGCGGCCGCTCACACGGTTTTGGATGTCCTTTGTTGAAACGAATGAATAAATCACCTTACCTCAGTCTTCCACCGTTGATCCTAGAATTTACTAGAATCTCTAGTCACCAAAAAAATCTTGTCTAAAATTTATAAATTAATTTCAACAATTGACCGTACAATCTCAGTTCCTTCAATTAAATGGGAGCAGGACTTAGAACTGACCCCCAATGAAGAATTCTGGCCCCAGATTTGCAAAAATATATTTTATTCAGCTGCTAATGCAAATTTACAACTCATACAATGTAAAATTATCCACAGAGTGCACTTTACAGAGATAAAAATTTACTTACACTGCACCCAGAACACAGTTGACTCCTACTTTCATGCCATGTGGGAATGTACACCAGTTAAACCATTCTGGCTCAATATTATCAAAACTCTCTCCCAACTTCTGGACTGTAACATCCCAGTATCACCTTCCCTCTGTTTACTGGGAGACTCCTCCATGACCACCCTGAATAATAACTCCAAGAAAACTCTCTTTATCGCCTTAATCATTGCCAAAAAAAACAATTCTTGTAAACTGGAAAACAAAAAACTTAATATTACTCTCTGGAAAAATTTGTTAAACGACTTCACTGCAATGGAAAAATTGTCAGCCTGCGCCGGTGGGGGCCTCCCTGCGCCTGTGCGTGGGCCCGGGTGCAACCCTGCTGGTGGGCTGGGTACCCGGCGTGGCCTCTGGGGGGGTCTTGGGTGGTCTCTGGGGGGGTGTTGGCCTGCTGCGGGCTGACTCACGGTGGTGTGGGGGGGTGCCTGTGCAGCCGTCCTGGCACGGCCTTCTGGTGCGGGCTGTACCCTCTCGTTTGTCGCCGCTGTTGTGCTGCAGGTGGGCACCAGGCGGGGGGTGGTGGCTGTCTCAGCCCACCTGGGGGGGGTCGCATTCCCCTCCTTCCCTCTCTCTGTCTCACCCATCTCCCCCTTCCGCTCTCTGTCGGCGGTTGGTGGGGGCGGGGGGCTCGGCTGTCCCTGGGCTGCATGGGGTGACGGCTACCGGGGCTGCATTTTCTGCGGTGCGGCTGCTGTGGGCTTGGGGCCTCGTAGGTGTGGGGGCTGGGGGGTGGGTGGGCCTCGTCGCGGTTCTGGCCCTCCTGTCAGTGGACGTATATCTCGGGGGTGTTTGCCCCTCGACCTCTCGCGTCGGGGGGCGGAGGTCCTCTCGGGCCAGTCTGGTCCTGTGGTGATGGGAGTTAGCTGGCGTTTTCTCCGCGGGAAGATTTGAGACGGATTAAGATAAGGAGAGTGGTGATGATAATAGTGGTAACAGTTTCCTTGGTACTTAGGTAACTTACATGTGAGTCTATATGAGCACGGACATATTTATGCTTTACACCCCTCCCCCAACACCCCCCTCTACTGTCAACACAATCAATCAATAATGTTTACATCAGTTCTCCATATACAATTTCTATAGCTTGGTTAAAGGTGTTCATCCAGTCCTCTCGTTAGTAGTTTCTGCTTCTTACATATTATCTTTTTAAATTTGTTCACTGTCACAACACAATCCACTACACAACATCCCTCAATCTTCACAACCCAGCACACACCACGCCCTCACTGTCCTGTCTCTTTAACTGTCCTGTCTTTAAATGTTTCACTGCTGGTGTTTTTGTAGTCCTCTCTGACAAAATTAGGATTTAAGATGTTAATAAAAGACGTTAGAATTTACTGCCAGAGAGGACTGGTGAAGGACACATTCACCCTTCACACTCCCACAAAAAAAAAAAACAGTCTGCTATAAGGTTAAACTGCATGTACATACTAGATGGTTTGGCTAGATGATGGCACTAACCATGAATGCAGACAAAAAATAAAATAAAATAGTCTGGGTTGTTGCTCCGCCCACGTCACACACGTCGTCTCTCTGATTGGCTGTACGCCTGTCCGGCGGCGTCTGCGGTACCGACCGCTGGAAATAGAAGTTGAATGCAGAGGAACCAGACGGTATTCTTGGTATCAGAGAGGAAAAGAATAGAAAGAATGATGATGGCTGGCCAGGCCACCCTCAAGATACTGAGTCAGTTTAATGATATGTGACAGTTTTCACTGCAGCGGTTGTCCTGTTTAATTAAATTAGCTCGTATGACCCTCGATGGCCCTGACTCGGAGGAAGTGGTTTGGATGGATGTTTGGTTCTCACTGTACAGTATCACACATGTTTGCTCTTCCTTGTTTTTCAGTCGGCTTCCCCGTCAGGAAGGTGACGCCCGAGGGGCTGATCTTCGTCGGCCAGTGGGTCCTCGTGGCTCTCGTTTGTTACTGGCTAATCTCACTCGCCCTCCGATTGGTCGCCTCCACGCTGAGGCGGGCTCTGTGGCTGCTGAAGATCGGGGTCGCCTTCACCTGCTTCGCCCTCATCCTGAGCGACCACCGGGTGGGCACGGAGACCATGGCCGTCCGCCTGGCCGTCCTGGTGTGCGTCTGCGTTCTGTTGGGAGTCGGGAGTTCGGGCGGGTCCGACGCAGCGGATAAAACCGCCCACTTGGAAGAGCAGGTGAAGATCCTCGAAAGACGGCTGAGACAAATGGAGAGATGGACCAGGACGGAAGAGTGAAGGCGGGAGTGGGAGGAGCCAAATGTGTCTGTTTTGATCGATGTTGGACTGCTGTTGCTTTGCAGCTTCTTATTCATTACTCCTCATTGTGGTAGCATTTTCAACCCACATTTGGACACGTGTGACTGCACGGATGAAGACAAGGACTCATGTTCTATGTGATCACTGTCATTTAGAAAATGTCTAAAAATCTGAAGGAAAATTAGTTCGGATCCTGCCTCAAAAATCCTTCTTTTTCTCAGTTTTTCCAGGTAGAAGTTGTCCGTTTATCCATCAGGAACCACTTTGATGACAAACAGGCACCGGTAGGAGGTAGAACGGTCCATCGCTGCCTGCAACACTGCTCATTTATACAACCCTATAATCAGAAAAATTAAGATTTAGTCAGGCACAATCCACAGACGTCGCTCAAAACCTAGCTTTGTCCTTTGTAAACTTCGCCCAGAGGCGACATCCGAGTTGAACCATCGCAGACGTGAAATGCACCAGAGCGCCCTCTGCGAATTTAACTCAACCATCTACAAAGAAATGAAATGATTAGTATTTTCTGTATCATCCCCAACACTTTTGTGTCCCTGGAGTCTTTCGTCTTAGATTGTTTGGACCGGTTCAGAGCACTGTCCACGTTTGTCCTCTCCCTTCATGAACACGTGGAACTCTTGTCTTCAGCTGACGTTGGCAGGGATCTGGTTCCTGTACAGATCTTTTATAAAACCGTATGTGAGTGCAGAGAAGGTGAAAGCCATCGGACGTACATCTAGAAAAACCCGGCTGACGCAGAACGCACCCACAGGTTGTTGATTTCCTTCTTCTTCGTTTGTCATTGGCGGTCCAGCGTGGACTGTGGTCATGCGATCTGCGCTGGTCTGGACCTGGTCGGGGTCCGCTGGCTCTGAGGATGACAGAATATTTTCACTGTGGACTCGGCTGCCAGAGAGCCGTTGATGTCCTTGGCTCACTGAGGAGGCTCAAATCCTGTAGCCCTTTAAAAGTCATTTTTCTAGTGGAAATAAGAAACCCATCAACTGTAACTTACCAGACCTCAGTCCAGCTGCTGGCATGGATCTGACCAGTCTCATCACAGTCTAGATGAGGACGTTGACCCCGTTCTTGTGAGGAGACACTTAACTGATGAGAGCAGGAATAAAAGCTTTAACTTCTGATGTTCCAGCATCATAGATGCATCTGAGCAGACGTCCTGGGTCTGTCCTGTTTTTTAATGATACTCGGCGTTTGTTACCATGAATTACCAGTAAAAGTTGTAAAGGAAACTATTATTTTTATAACATCTTTCAGACAAAAGCATTCCTAAAAAAAAATTACTGTTTTTATATGCAGATATGTGCGTGTACAGCTGAAAATGATGTTTTGATCTCAATAAAAAACACAAAAGAAACCAACATTTGTTTGTGTCATCTTTGTTTTAATTTCATCCCCGCTGATGCCTTCACCATAAAACGTTGCAGTTCCTCTGCTCTAAAACAGGCTCGTCTCCATTGACTCCAGTGTTAAAATGTCCATCTTTACAGCTCAAATAAACATATTTACAGTCTGGATCCAAAAAGGGTTAAGGTTTCTATCATTGGGTCAAACTTCCATTACATCTGTACGATTAGGAGCTTTTCTTTTATATATTACATTGGGTGAAACTAAACAACACAGCAGATTTGTTTCATTTCATTTCATTTCATTTCTTTGGATAGCTAATAGCGATAGCTCCATAGCTATAGCGCTAAACTGACTCCTGACCTGTGGATGAAATCAAAGTTCTTGTTTTAGGACTCTTTTGAGGCCCTGTAACTGGAATGAGTACAGGTACAAACTCATGTTGGCACAGCTGACGCACCACTGGACACAGGACCACTGGACACAGCCCTGCCAGACACAGGACCACCGGACACAGCACCACCAGCACCACCAGACACAGAACCACCGGACACAGCACCACCGGACACAGCACCACCGGACACAGACCACCGACACAGCACCACCGGACACAGCACACACACACCACCGGACACAGCCACCGGACACAGCACCACCGGACACAGCACCACCGAACACAGCACCACCGGACACAGGACCACTGGAAACAGCCCTGCCAGACACAGCACCACCAGACGCGACACCGCCACATCAGTTATTCATGCTTGCTGCACAAACTTCAGAGTGAAACTGTTAATCCTTGTTTCTCCTGCAGCAACAACCCCAGCGTAGCTTGGTGGGAAACCAATCTGTTGCTCCAAGCTTGCTATCAGGTCCTGATGGGGCGTACTTACATTCAGTACCAACACAGAAAATGTCTTTTCTCTGTCTTTCAGTCTCTGCCCGTGTGTTAGCGTGTGTTAGCGTGAGCTTCCACTGCTGGGCCTCACAGTGGTTTTACTTTCAGAAAATGTTCCATCTGAAGCTTCCAGGCGTCCAGGACTCTGACTCGAGTCTGACTTGAATTTTTAAGGACTCGTGACTTGAGTGTTAACTGTATTTGGACTCTTAACTCAGGGACACGTCGTCAGACTTTAGGACATCAGGACTGGTAAACATCTTCGTGATCATGCAGAACTGCTCCACATCAGATATGCTGCAGGCTGGTGTTTCTAGGAGAACTTTCCAGAATTTATATTTCTACACTACAATTTACACTTTTCTTTGGCTGACGGTTACAGTCAACATGTTAGTCGATGATGTCCATTAATCATGTAAATAATCTGACCTTCAACTCGAACTTCTTTGATTGTTTTCGTGTTGCTTCACCTGTGCACATCCCATGCGTGTGTCTCAAAAGCTGATGGATGGACTGGACTTGACTCCGATCAGTCGTGGACTGGACTCGGGAATCGTGGGCTGTGGACTCGAGGCTTTGAGTCTGACTGCACCGGTGACTCGACTATGACGCTGGAAATTCCCCAGTTCACTGGTGCCTTCAGCTTGTCACAGCTTCTAAGGATGTAAAACAGCTTCTCAGCGACACTCGGCCTCTGACCTCTTTACTCAGAGTGCGGCAGTCACCAATACAGACACTAGAGGGCAGCATTGTACCATCAACATGGCCTGCAGAAGACTCAACAGTGATGTCTGGAGTACAGGGACACCTCTGGCTGCCCTGTTCACAGCAGATCTGATGTTTATGAGATGAGAGAGAGCAGGATCAGCTGAGTTATGGATGATCTCATATACAGGGGTTGGACAATGAAACTGAAACACCTGGTTTTAGAGCACAATAATTTATTAGTATGGTGTAGGGCCTCCTTTTGTGGCCAATACAGCTTCAATTCATCTTGGAAATGACATATACAAGTCCTGCTCAGTGGTCAGAGGGATTTGAAGCCATTCTTCCTGCAGGACAGTGGCCAGGTCACTACGTGATGCTGGTGGAGGAAAACGTCTCCTGACTCGCTCCTCCAAAACACCCCAAAGTGGCTCAATAATATTCAGATCTGGTGACTGCAGGCCAAGGGAGATGTTCAACTTCACTTTTTATGTTCATCAAACCAATCTTTCACCAGTCTTGCTGGGTGTATTGATGCATTGTCATCCTGATACACGGCACCACATTCAGGATACAATGTTTGAACCATTGGATGCACATGGTCCTCCAGAATGGTTCGGTAGTCGTAGGTAGTGACGCGCCCATCCAGCACAAGTATCGGACCAAGGGAATGCCATGATATGGCAGCCCAAACCATCACTGATCCACCCTCATGCTGCACTCTGGGCCTGCATCAGTCTGGGTGGTCCGCTTCTTTGGGGTTTCTAACTCTCCCAGATGTGGGGAAAACAGCAAAGGTGGACTCATCAGAGAACAATACATGTTTCACATCGTCCACAGCCCAAGATTTGTGCTCCTTGCACCATTGAAACCGACGTTTGGCACTGGCTCAAGTGACCAATGGTCACTCTTTTCCACACCAAGTGGTGTGGAAAAGAGGTTAAAGACGCATGTGCAAGCAGGTTTGAACGGTTGGAGAAAAGTGTCAGGTGTGATAGAAGAGTATCAGCACGAATGAAAGAAAAGGTGTAGAAGACGGTGGTGAGACCTGTGATGTTGTTGGTTCAGAGACGGTGGCGATGAGGAAAAGACAGGAGGCAGAGCTGGAGGTAGCAGAGGTTAAAATGTTGAGGTTGTCAACATCAGGGGGACAGTACATGTTAGATGTTCTGGAGACAAGGTGAGAGACCAGACTGAGATGGTTTGGACATGTCCAGAGGAGGGACAGTGAATATATCTGTAGACGGATGATCAGGTTGGAACTGGAACAGGAGGTCTAGAGGAAGACCAAAGAGGAAACTTATAGATGTAGAGAAGGAGGACATGAAGTTTGTTGGTGGGAAAGAAGAAGATGTGGAGGATAGAGTTAGATGGAGGCAGATGATTCGTTGTGACGACCCCCGAAGGACAACCCCATGGAAAATTTCCAACTTTCCCACAATTCCCAGTTTTGCAACCCTAATGACCTGTATTGAACTGTCTATCTCAGGGGTGTCAAACTATATTCCATCAAAGTATATCCATCAAAGTGCCAGCTCTACTTTTCCATCTCAACCGTGTTGTCAGATTTACCACCGGTTCCTGGTCCTGGTCTTCGATAGTAGTAGTATTTAACTGTCTCTGCATGTTCTCGTGAGGAAGATACTGAAGAACTGTTTCTCTTTGTTCAGTGTCAAGTTATCTGTGTTGCCAGCATTCTAACATCTTCATCATTGTCTACTCGGTGGAAGACCATGTCTGTGTTGCCTCTTTGCTTTAGAGTTTTGGACCCATCTGCAGTGTTTAGAGCCTCCCCGTCTCTTCGTCAGTGAGCCAGTGAAAGCTACGACGTCTGAAAGCTGAAATGTCGATCTGCTCTGGCGTAAACAAAGATGTTCGTCAGCTGCAGAGATGATGCTCACCTGCACTCAGAGCAGCAGCCAGCAGAACCAAAACCCTCCACATCATCTGCAGAGGAGTCAGAAATTTCATTAGAGCGAGAACAAGTGGAATATTCCTTCAACAGCAACATCCTGAATGTTCTGTACTCATACAAGAATTTGCTATTAAGGCCAAATGAATGATGGGACATTTTATTGAAATATTTATAAAACTTTACGTCGTAAAACATCTCTCACAGTTGAGGCCTCTATTTGGTTCACTTTTAAATAGGGCTGGGCAACGATTAAAATTTTGAATAGCGATTAATCGCATGATTTCCCTGATTAATCACGATTAATCGCATTGTATACACAAAATCAAATAATGAATTCAAAAGTAGTGTAAAATGCACTTTTATTTAAATGTTCTGCTGCCATATGAACTAAAGTGTCATAACATTTGTTGTTCAAACACACAAAACAACATCAGCACTTGTCAGTAACACATATTTAGAGTAAATCTCATCTTAAAAATGTAAAATAAAATACAGCTTACTGCCACTGCCAGGGCATTAATGTCATCCTGTTTTTATGAAAAATAAAAAAAACATTTACAAACAAAATCCAACAAAATGATTGTGTCTCAGCACAATCAGAACATTAAAACAGGTAATTTCTGAGGTAACAGCAGAAACCTTTAACGGGGAGTTCAACTTGTCAGTTGTTACAAATAACCTTGTTTCTGTTGAATCCTCCGTCTGGGAGAACTTTAAAATGAAAATGTCCATGTTAAAGTTAACTTTACCAATCCGTGTATCAATCAAAAATAAAAAATAAAAAAAAGTGACATTTTATTTTGTTTTTCATTTTAAAAATCTAACACAAAAAAAACGGAAAAATTACTTTTTTATAATTATTTCAATTTTAGACTTGGATCAAAAATACGAAATTAAAAAACGGGCCACAGAGCTGAATTTGTTTTATAATTGAGGACTGGACTTTCTGTTGTCATTACACATCTGAGCCACTAGATGGAGCCGCACTGCAGTAACCAGCTAGAGAACAGCAGGACAGTGAACACATGGAGCAGATCTGATGGAACATGGAGGAATGACACCAAAGTTTTGTTGCAGTCCAGAATTGTTTTTTCAGACAGAATTGTTAATATTGCTACCTGAGTTGCTACCTGAACTGTAAAGTACACCAATTTTTAACTTTCTCCATGTCTGTTTTAGCTTTTCCGCATGTTTACCTGCCAATTCTCTTCCGGTTCTGCAGCAGCCAGTAACAGACTTTTCAAAACAAAAGCGTGTGAGCAACATGCGTTAACACTCGATAAAATAAATGTTGGCGTTAATAAATTAATGAGTTAACTCGATAATAACGTGTTAACTTGCCCAGCCCTACTTTTAAACATAAAGTAAATATAAAAATTTTCTTTTTGCAAGCTCAACAATAGTAACCCTAAACTACCGTACCCAGACACGATGCAAAACACAACCAGGGGACATCTAGTTTGACCCCCTAAATGCTGCCATTTATAAATGATTCACGTGGTCTAGAAAAGCTAGAACGTTGAGTCACTCAAAGTACAATGAGACAAATTCTTAACCAAACTTGGACGTGGTTCGAAGTCCAAGGTTTCCAAATTTTTGGAGAGGAACGTAGTGAGAGACATGAACACATCAACAAGAATCCTCAGACGTCTGATGGCTTCTTCTGGAGGGGATGAGTAGAAGACTCTTCACCGTGGTGGACTCAATGGCCATCGACTAAGAAGAACTCCTCTGGTGAGTTCTTCAAAGCCAGACTGAACTTTGGCATTAGCATTAGCATTAGCATTTGAAACATGTTCGTTTGGGAAATCTGTCCTTTTGTCTGATGAGACCAAACCTGAGGTGTCTGATCTCATCAGGATGTTTCACCTCTGTGAAGGAAGGGACGGACTGTCAATGGAAATAAAACAAAACGCAGTTGTCACATTGAAACCTGGTGGTGGAAGCATAATCCTGTGGGGCTGCTTTGCTGCTTCAGGCACAAGGAACCTTGTTGGGGTTGGTCTCCTGCCAGTGGTTTGGGTCAGTGATGGGTCTTCCAACACGACAACAACCAAAAGGTTCTTCTAAATTTGTCAACAGCTCTTTGAGGGACACCAAAGTCAAGGTCCTGGAGTGGTGCCCTCGAAGTCCAGATGTCAGACCTGTGGAGGATCTGTGGAGGATGTTCAGGGACAGCATCCAGGCTCAGAGGAGCAAGTACTTTTCCAAGGAATAATGGCCGAAGACCCCTCAGGAGACTGTTGTCATGTGTAAGTCCCAAAGGCGACTTGGCTGATTATCAGGTTTTTTAGAGAGATAATACTTTTGGCCTTGACCTATTTACTTGTTTTTTTCCTATTTCAAATGAAAATATCAGCATTTAGCTAAATGAAGATTTGTATAAACTTTGCTCTTTTGGAACCAAGTAAACTAGAAACCCTTTTGGTTATGATCATTTACGTGAAATAAGTTAACCGTTAGCTAACATCTAACAACAACTTTTTACAGCCTTCCCATGTGGAAAGCATCTGCGCTGGAACATTTCCAACATCGTCTAATTTAACGTCCCGTGGTAAGTTTATGGAAAGTTTCCAGAAACCTTCTGCTCCTGTGAAACCTGAGCTCCACGGAAGTGTCTTCGAAAGAATCCAGAGCAGTCAAAAACAGGGAAAAGAGCCCAGATGAAGTCTAAACTCTGATTTAAAAACCCCAAAACAACTCAGTCGTACATGATATTGTTTGAAGAACGTCCGAGACTGCAGGATGGGTGATGGAAGCTCTGACTCACTCACTAAAAATGAAAACCTTTCACGCCCGACACTTTCAGGACGGTGGGGTTGAATCTACATATATAGACCATATATATGCACAAAACACGTTTTTGTATCTGAACTTTGTTATCGATGAAGTTCTGAAATAGTTCATGAAAAGTTTTCTTCTCACAAACTCCTGGTAGTTGACTGAAACTTGACTACAGTCGATCTTCTGCCTCGTTGGTACCTCCTGACAGCTGTACAGCTCCCATCTGTTCACATTTAAATTAGAGGCTGGAAGATAAAACAAACCGGCGGCAAGCTGCCCTCTTTGATCTTATTAGGGCTCCATACAGTCAGCATTATAGTAACCGCTACTGTCAGATGTTTTCAGAATAAAAGCTGAGAGTCATGTTACATTTTTACTTATGAACAAACCAAATAGTGATTAATATTACTACTACTACTACTACTACTACTACTACTAATAATAATAATAATAATAATAATAATAATAATGTTTACTTTGATATTGTTATTAAAAAAATCAATCACAGTTTGCACAGAATAATTTCACTCAAAATTATAAATATCCCATCTTGGTTTACTAAATATCACCACAATCTGGTGTGTTGTGATTTTATTTTCATTTTTTTAATGTAAACTTGCTTCTTTCCATCCTAAAACAGCAGCTCAATAGTCCCCTGGCTGCAGTTTTCCAAGTTTTTGATGTCAATATTGAATCAAATATTTCTTCTGAAGTTTTCTAGTTATAAGTATTTTGACAATAATGTGCCAACCTTCTTCTTATCATTAGTAGTATTTAATCATTAGTAGGCTAATTTATGAATAAACAGTGATGCATAATCTCTAAATTATGCAGCTCCCTGTTCTTGTTATATTGCATATTGCATTTTTGTATTGGTGGCTTGTATAATTATAGCATCATGATGGATTAAGTAGTTAAACCCACCCTGAAGCCGAGGTACCAAACGCCACTCAATAATACTGTAATAAACAATAAACAGGCCACTAGAATTTATAGTAAATTTTAAACATTTTATTTTTTTCCTCCCACGTTATCTCTCCCTTTTTTCCAAGTTTTTATTTTTTTTTTTTTTTTTACATTTTTCTGGCTTCATTTGTCTTAAACTATCAAGGGAATTAACTGACACTTTGAGCTCTTGAAAATGGAAGTAAAATTTTATTCGTGAAACTTTTTTCTTAGAAAACCACTGTGGTAGCATATAAAGCAAAACCCCTTTTTAAAAAAAAAAAAAAAAAAAAAAATGTCATTAGCCAAATACATTTGGACCTAACTGTAATACAGTTTCTTAACTTTTATTGTTATATTTATAGTTTTCAAACTGTGAGGTTGTTTTTTTATTTGTTTGTTTTCGTGTTTGTTATTTTAAACTGTATATTTAAAGTACTGTACACTGAAAGTCAGCCAGAAGACGCGAGCTTTTATTTTGAAAACAGACAATAGTGGAAACCGTATGGACCGTATGGACGTAAAAAAAAAAAAAAAAAAAAAGTAATTGAAGGCTTAACTGTGTTTTTGAAAGGAAAATAAACAATACTTTTTTTAAAGTTTTTTTTTTCTTTTTAAAATTTTTAACCAAAACATCGGCGCACAACGAACGTTAACAGTCACTAAACACGAATTGTACAAACTTCAAATTTTAAAGTCTGATACGCTCTGAGAAAAGTTTGTGCTTTCCGCACAAACCACCGTGTTTTTACGAGCTCGTTAAAAAAACACGCCGTTAACCGACTGAGTGTCCGCGCAGACGCAGGAACACAACCAGCCTCATCACTCACCTTCTGTTGACGGCAACCAGCTTCACCACACGACATATCCATCCGCGCCAAACAAGCCTCGCCACAACGAAGAGCAGCCGACTGCCTAGACGTGCTGCCTTCACTGACCGTGGAAAATGTGACACTAACGCGCGAGACAGACGAGATAAAGTTCAGGCAGAGCTGAAAGATGCTTCTGTGACCACTGTGGGAAAATCTAGACATTTATCAAGACAAATTACAGTCCTGTGTTGTATTGTTAGCCCGATTCTTTTGTTGGAGGACTGGAGTTTGAGACCCCTGCAGCTTTTCCTGTCCCAATCCCAACATTCAGAGTCGCTACTCATCCCTAGTCACTAGTTTCTCATCTTTTCTCTCTGCCTACATACGGACCAATGAGCTACATCCACCTTCCGAAGAGAAGTCAAGAAAATTGCAGTTCCTCAACCGATCACCGGAGGCTGACTTCAAAAGTTAGTCAATCTCCATTGACTCCCATATCAAAACGTCCAACTTTTCAGCAAGGCTGCTGCTCCAACATATAACAAATGATTCTTGTTTATTAAAGTGACATGATAATTATAGTTTCAGCAGTCTCACACATAATCAGATACTTCACTGTTGTTCATCTTTTTGTCATCCTTTAATATTCTATTTCATTAGAAAGCTTTGCTTTAGTTCCTTGTACAGAAACCCGACCCTCCGAAATGAGGTAGGAGGTAGATTTCATTGACATTCAACTGAGAGTGGGATGTTGAACCAGAGAGTGCAAACTTCACATAAGTAAAGACAGTTAAACGTCACGGTTACATTACTAAAGATGACTGGTTACACTTACAAAGAAACAAAAATAAAACCCATCAAGTATTCTAAATACCTACATGCACACATTAGATCAAAGTCAAACACAGATACACGTTAGGAACATCAAGATACAAGTTTACAATTCATGTAGAAATATGGCCAAAGACACAGACGTAGATGAGATATGTGGAATAAAGGGTTCCCCAACCCACCAAGGCACCCAGCCTGAGAGAGCGCAAGCAGCTTAGAAAAGGACAAAGCATTAAAGTTATAACGATTAAACCAAAACCTGCAGCTTCTGCTAGCCGGAGGTCTTTATTTCTATCTGGTGTTCGACTGACGTGGTTAGACCCAAAGCGTAGAATGTAAGGTAGGACTTGACAAAATGGTCAAAATTTATACCACAATATAGAATATGTCTTAATTTTGATCAATACGATACATTTCTGATATCGATACGAATAATATGAAAACCACAGAGAAACTACCAAGAATGTCCAGAGGAAAACCGTACCCACAAACTCCTAAAAAAAAAAAGGAAACTGTCAAATGCATAAAACTCTGCCTTTAAAAAATGATCTATTTTTATATAAAAATGGTTTAATAAAAAAAGTTCACTTTTTATTTATATTCATAGAGAAAAAAAACCAAACATTACCATCAAAGGAACAAACTCCGTGGCATAATAATAATAATGTATATCAAAATATCATAAATGTGTCTGATAGTCACATCATCATTACTGAAACACTTCATCATTTTCTATGTAGTTATTAAATAGTTATTGATTTTTTGTCCAGCCCTAATGTAAAGTGAAAGTTGGTTGAGGCAGATGTGTGATTGAATTTAACTGTAACTTTTGTGGTATTTGTACGCGCATTGATCACGTCGTTAGCTACACCTGGTCATCGACGTGTTAATCCAAATATCTAGTTTATTAACAGTTTAATGGATTCAGACATGTGACAGTGGTGACTGGTGGTCGTAGCGAAGTGGGTAGTCGGTCCAATCAGATAGTTACTGGACTGGTCACATGGTCCCAGCCACGCAAAGCGCCTAGTCATGCTAGACATGTAGCAGCGGTGAAGACGAGCTGCAGTCGTTAAGAGCAGCTATCAGAAAGAAGAACGGTGATTTTACGGACCGACGAGAGATATAAGGGACTTGTTCCTGACTGAGGACCGTCCTTCGATTGATGCTTTGTGAAAACACACCTGAGGGAGCGGCTTTTGCATGGGATCAACAACTAATCGCGGCACAAACTGGTCTCCCGAAGGCCCTCGACAGTCACCAGATCAGACCTACTGGGCACCTTTGAGATGCTGCGGTGTCACCATGAACAGATGTTTGCAGAGCTTCGCTGAGTCTAAGACGCCGTAGATTAAGGCAGTTCTAAAGTGGGTCCAACCCAGTACCAACAGGGTGTAAAGGGTCTTTAGTTGACCTAAAGCATCGTAAAAATGATTGCCAGGTCGACAACATCTGCCAAGATTTTCAAGATTTAAAGTTGCTTGTTAGTGGCACAGAAAAGAAGGCGTTAGTGATAGTAGATGCACCTGAAGGGTTTTAAGGCAGACGTGAGACCGTCTCTGACCTCAGAAGACTGTCCACTTCCAAAGTTGGCCCCATGGTTTGTTTCTGTGGCGAATATGGTTAAAGACTGACCTCTGGTGGCTGTGGAAGGAAAGTGTACGCTTTCAGCACACACCTGTTTGCTTTCAGCCCAGAAAATGAGCCCTGCAAATGTGACAAATGTGCCCTTTCTGCAAAAAGAAACACAAATGAAGCCACACCCGCTTTGGCAGTGTTGACCTGTATTATCTGGTAAGGTTGAGCTCATCTGGCTCGATCCAGCAAAACCACCTCTGGCTCTCAGAATCGGTGATGATGAGGACTCAAAACAAGTCCAACCAGTCACGGGGGGGGGGGGTATCACGGGAGAATTACAGACAAGCCACCAGTCAAGCAGATCTACATGTCCATAGCACTGATGAGATTCAGCAGATACTATACTCTTGTGCGTATTGAGCCTTCATTACACTTCAGTCCGACAGGATGCTCTAAAAAGCCATAACCATTCAACACTTTCTCAGGGCTCTGTGATTGAGTCTGAATCTCAGTGTAAACCTCTTGAATGGTAACAGATAATCCAGAGTTGGTCAAGTATGGGGTCGTGGAACCCCAAACTTTTCATTTTGTGCAGTGGGGTGCATCATCACAGTGGGTCTTAGTATTAGGCAAATACATCTTCAGGCAAATAACAGCTCGTAACTTTCTTCACCGTGTCACTGTCCATTTACGGGAATGAATGCAAAGAGGAAAAGCAAAAATCACACGGGCATTAACCAAGTACAACCTCTCTGCTCTGATGGGTTTGTTGTTGTTCTACGGTGAGAAAAATTATTCGCAAGCGCAAAACATTCAAGACGGTTGTCAAGCTTCCCCAAGAGAAAACGTCCCAGCAAGTTTCCCACACTGTCAGACCTGCAATGCCTGGAGGAACACAAACCCCCCCCCCCAAAAAAAAAATCCAAAAAACGCACATCTCAGACTTTACTGAGCATGTTAAATGTTAAAGTCCATGACAGGACAATTTGAAGAAGATTGTTTGGAGCGGTTGCCAGCAGAAAACCTCTTCTGTCCAAAAAGAACATGGAAGCACGATTGATGTTCACAAAACTGCATCTGAAGAAACCAGCAGACTTCTGGAACAACGTCCTACGGACAGATGAGACCAGGGTGGAGATGTTTGGCCTTGATATCCACCACCATGTTTGGAGAAAACCCAACAGCATTTCAGCAGAAACACCCAACTGCCACTGTCAAGCACGGCAGTGGAAGGGTGATGATTTGGAGTTCCTGCGCACTTTGCAGCCACCGGCGTGGACCACAAATTCATTTGTGTTTTAGAGACAATGTGAGGCCGTCTGTCTGGCAGCTAAAGCATTGCTGAAACTGGGTCATGTGACGAGACAAAGATCCGAAGCAATCGGAGAAAGAGATCTAAGATGACCCGGTCAAAGTCCAGACTTCAGTGTGACTGAAACGCTGTGGTGGGACCTTCAGAGAGCTGCACAAAAGCGAATACCCAAAGACTTCAACTGAGGCAACAGAATGGACCAGAATTCGTCCACCATGATGTGACAGGAAATGGTTACTTCAAGTTGTTGCACAATGGCTTGATGAAAAAAGCTGTTTGTTGTTGTTCACCTGGGTTGTATTTGCCAAACACTGAGACCAACTACCATCATTATTTCAAGACTTGACTACTGAAACTTGTTAAGCGTAAGAAGTAAAAGTAATTTGATGTGTTTTGTCGGTTTCCCCAGCGAGACAACTCGTCACAAAGTGGTACTTTGTAAATATCTTTATAGCTAACTATATAACCTAGCATATGTAAGTGCTGTATTTACATTGCACGTGTCTATCATCTCTGTAAAAGTGCCCTGAACAGAAGCTACCCGAGTACTGTGAAAATGGTGTCCTCCAGGTGGCAGCACCGGTCAAAACTGGTCGTTACCGCTGCATTTGGGGCTTTTGGGAGATCCTAAAACTATACGAAGATACGAAAAAAGGACAATACGAAACTTCCACTGATTCGGGAGGCAGTGATTTAGCCCGAGGGTTTAAGGACAAAACGGGGAAGCATGATGATGACTTACAAGTACGGTTGGGAATCGAGAACTGGTTCCTGTAGAGAACCGGTTCCGTGTGTTTCAATTCCATTGAATTGTTTGGCAGTTAATCTAGCGATTCTCTTATTTACGTAATTTACGCAAGTTATGCACAGTCAATTCCAGAAAGCACTTACGTGATTAAGTTACGTCGGTTTAGCACGGGCATTGGAGTTGTAAACAACAATGGCGCCCACCAGGATCAAACGCTCCAAAGTTTGGCTTCACTTCACAAAGAAAGATGGCAACAAGGCAACTAGCAGTCATTGTGAAGTGGAGATAACAGCGTCGGGACGGAACACGGCTAACATGCAGAAACATTTGCGCACACAACATGAGATAACGAGTGTCACGAGTGTTTTTGAAGCACTTCGGACTGATGGATCTCAACCCAGCAGCAGCAGCAGTAGCCAAGCTAAGATCACCTCTGGCAACTCTGGTAAGTAGCTAGTATAGTAGCTAGTATAGTATTATGCAGATTTGCACTATGCACTGTTCCGTTGTATTTGATAGTATTTTCTTTCTTTATTATTATTTTTGTGTGCTTAGTGAGCTCATATATCCTTTTAAAAAGCAGATTTTTTAAATTTCTATTAGGAAAAAATCTGTTAGTAAAATGTTACACATTCTTGTGTATTTGCACAGTTACATATTACAACAGTTAACACGTTATCCAGGCTTTGGGCCTCTTTTGACCTCACTGTTGAGTTTGTAAGGTCGTGACTTCTAAGTAAATAAAAATTGATGCTAATAAAACTGTTTGTTCTTCCTTTTAACCCATATTAGAATCAATAAGAGAATCGATAAAGAATCGAATCGTTAAACAGTATCGATAATGGAATCGGAAAAATCTTATCAATTCCCATCCCTACTTACAAGGCTACGTTCCTGTCAGGAAACGGATCAACACTGACGGCGACTCCAGTGGTGATCCAGTCTGCTTCTACTGGAACAACTGGAGGAAGCCAGTAGCCCAGAGAGCCACATGTCTGCAAAGCCCCAGAAGCCCAATTACACGTCATATTCCACAGTAGCCGGGTAGCTCCTATTGAAATTCACCGCTTTAGCCGTCATCTGTAAGTTCCAGACACTGACGGTGGAAGCGTTCCACACTCAGAGTACCTGAGTACACCATCCAGGTACTCTTGAGTGTGCATTTCTGGGGGCATTTATGCCCCCAAAACGTGAAGTGTAAGTGCACAAGGGAGTGATTTGGAGCAAAGACGATCCCTGGTTAAAGTTTGGCCCGTAAACCTACTTTTCACAGAAGGCCACAGAATTTTAAAAAGTCAATGCACAAATTAGAGAGCCTATTTTCATTTTTTCAAGGGTTTTTAGTACTCGAGAACATTTGGTTAAGATGGCTGAGGACTGTCAATTCAAATGAGGTCAGTTGTTTCAGGATCAGTGATTTGAATCCCACAACAGAGCAACACAACACGGCCAGAGACCCTTGGTAACAGAGGAGAACATCCCTCTACAGGAAGTTGACGGAACTCTTCCCGCTGTCGATCTGGAACTGCACAGCACTACCATCAGGGGGGTTCGTACCACTGGGGGCCACAGGGGCCACAGGATCCTGTATGTGAGACAGACACACAAGTCCACGATGATGATCAGTGTGGAGTCACAAGTAGTTATGTGTATTTCTAATGACCTTATGGGTATCTAACACTCGATGCCGCATGGTAATAGTCCACCTGCGCCAATACCACCGCCATCTTGGGATAATTGGTTCCCATGGAGGCGTCTTTATGCGGTCTTTGGTCCAAATACTGTTATTATAAACCCATATAATGTATGAATAAAATGTAGCACCAACTAATTATCAGGAATCAATAACCAAATCCTTAATATCAGCAGCTGGTGCATGTGGACAGGGACAGGGTAGGCCACGTGTGCACGTGCATGTGCATGTGTGCATACCTGAGGGGCAGCGTTCAGCAGGGGATCAGCAGGTGAAGCCATGTTTGGGTCTTTAACAGGATCGGTGGCTGCTGCAGGTGGAGGAGCGCTGTACATGACTGGAGGTGAAGCATAGCCCTGCACATAAACGCGACATTTTCAGGATTCCACATTCCTCTTACCAACATGGAGCATACGTTCTAGTGAAGCCCTCATAGCTCCGTACTGTCGCGTGCACAGAGGCTTGTCTGGCCATTCATCCTCCAGGAAGCAGAGCCCTTAGGCCTATCAGGCTCCTCTCACACTTTTGGTACCCTTTTATGGGTCTAGAGTACCTGGGGACTGGACCTCTGGGAGAATGTTGGGCTTCTTTACGAGTGTCCTGAGTCGTACTCAACACCTTGTCAGGAAATGCATGTTTCACATTTGAGTGAAAGAATTAAAACCATAGATATGACGTGGTAATAATCTCACTAATCACTTATGGGTCTTCGTGACCTAACAGAGAAATTTACGTAGTTGGGTTGGAGGCGTTGTCCTGAGAAGAGACGAGATGTCTCTACATCTACAAGGCCAGTTCATGCGTGGCTCGAGAAAATTTGGAGGTGCTTTAGGAGGCATTCTGAGCACAGCATTGTGTATTTGTCCATATTGTTACTTTGATAATGAAAAGAACATTTTTTACTTACTGAAGATCCAACAGACTAAACATTTTACTGAAAATGTTTGATAGTGAAAAGAACATTTTTTACTTACAATTTGTAAGTAAAAAATGTTCTTTGTGTTCTGCATGGTTAAAACAAAAACCTGCAGCTTTAACGGATCAGGTTGACACCCTTGCCTTAAGCCTTACAATATACCTGGGGGGATAATTGACGTTACATAATGAATGCAAAACTCGCAATCTGGTGTGCCTCACTTCACAGGTTTGCAAAACTCTGCTCATACTTAAAATCCAATTCTTACTTTCCCTCAACAGAAAATAAAAGATAAAAATGGCACAAAGTTTAATTATTCCTGCTAATGTGAGAATAAACTGAGCATAAGGCTGAGGTTAGATATCAAAAATAAAAGTAGTTGTTATAAAACAATTAAGTTGCCTATTAAAGGCAAAAATTCAGAATGACGTGATTCAGTCACTCATGAACTTCAACAGTAAAACATCAGTGACAACAAGATACATGGATCCAAAACTTTAGTAAGCAGTTATAGAAAATAGCATGTTAAATTCAACATGTCTACTTGATGCCTGTAACTCTGAACATTAGCTTTTCTTAATTTTTTTTTAAATCACAAAAAGCTCTGCTGAATAACTAATACTTCAGGCATGAAAATCCCCCACCTTTCGGCGAAATTTGCCGTTTTGAAGTCAAAAAGAGAGACCTACGTGAATCATGTAGATTCGAGGAGTTTTATATTTTGAGAGGGGAGGGGGTCGGAGTCGGGAGATTTTTTTTTTTTAATTTAATGATCATATAATTGCCCTAATTGTAAACTGAGCACTTCAGAATCGGCAATTTAAATGTACTTGGAGGTTACTTTGCTAAGCGGGACGAGACGCCGGTTCGAGGCAGACGAGCTTTCGTTTCCTAGCTACATTTACCAGTGGTGAGAAGCCTGTATATTCATTCGTGTTGTCTAACAATAAATAAGTACAATGAGGATAAACATCTCTCCTGTGAATTTAAGCTAATAATCATCCATCCAAACAAGAAAGGGAGAAGTAATATCAGAAAATATGTGTTTCAGGCTTACTTTGACCGTTGATCTGGCTGTGATAGCGGCTGCATTGTCAACGGGCTCATTGCGCATGCTCTGGTCTCAATCACTCAATCAACCAATTGCAATCGAGAATTCACGTCACGTTGGAGGTGGAGGATACCCCCCCCCCCCCCCCCCCCCCCCCCGAAAATATTAAACCGGATCTGCACGTATCTGAAAAATGACCCCCAGGATGGCAAAAAACTCTGAAATCAGCGAATCCGCGGAGAATTGACACCCCTGTGTTAAGAGAACCTAAAAGTCAATGAACGGGGGTCGTACCATTGGAGCCATGGGGGCAGGAGGGTACTGGTCCTGTGGCTGGTAACCCCACTGTGGTTGGGCAGGGGCTCCAGCAGGAGGGTAGGAAGGGTTCTGGGGCGGGTAGGCTGGATTAAAACCCTGCAGAGGAAGACGAGGGTTAGATCAGAAAATATATGGAAATACTGAGGGAGGAAGCAAGAAAAAGCCCAGATAACAGAGTCCAACTGTGTTAGGGAGTCAATATCTTAGAAAGGAGAATTGAGCTGAAGTACTCACTGGAGAGGGTGCAGGGGGAGGGTGGACTGTTGGACCCTAAACATAAACAGACACAAACCGCTCTCAGCATATGTTTACACTTGGCATGAACCGTTGGTGACCAAATCATAACTGCAAGGATAAAATCCCTGGCAAACCCTCAGATGTGCATTACTTTCAGTTCCCCAACTTAACTTCTTCTAGTAAGTTTCTAGAAAGTCTCTGGAAATGATCCTCAAAATGTTCTGCCCAACACAGTGCTTCTGACTTGTTACAGTTCAAAAGAAGATGGCAGGAACCTTCAGTGATACGCAGGAGCGTCACATTACCGAGGCTGTGGACCGAGCTGGATGGACCAAATATGATCAAATACGCTTCATATTCCTCATTTATGAGAAAAATCCTGCGCTCCATGTGGCTCTGTAGTTTGTGCACATTATAAAATATCTAACGTACCATGTTAGAATTTGGTCCGTAGGGCTGCATCTGCAAACAGAAAAACATTCCTTGTAATTTAAACAGGAAACATCAACAGAGGGGTGTACTACGAAGCAAGTTCAACACAGCCAGGCTTTCTTTGGGTGAGCTGGCTTAACAAACCTGAAACTCGCGATCAGAGATAACTGGTACCACGACGGTGGTTATCAATTATCTTTGTTAACCGCGGCTTTCTGCTTTCTGCTCTGTGCACGTTCACATAAAAGGGCGTTTGACGCGTCATTTGACGCCTATTCCGGATCAAATGGATAGATGGCGGTCCGTATATTTCAGTCAGGAGGAACAGGTTTTAATAATGCAGGGCTATGAGGATTTCAAAGAAATCTTTACGGCCAAAAGCAATACTGTTGGTGCGAATAAAGCCAGGAAGTGCTGGCAAAAAATTGCAGATCGTGTAAATACGTAATGTGACAGTGTGAGGTCCTGTCACTGACCTCCGATTGATGACGTGTCCTGGCTACATGGCTAAGACGATATCCCTTTGGCTGACTGGCAATTGCGTGACTTTCACCCGGGTCTGGGGATCAAACCCCACCGGGCACTCTGTAGTGTTCTTGCCACAGTAAATTATATTTATTTCACCACTTAATGCACCTTAATTAATCTCCCTCCCTCTTTCAGAGCACTTAAACTTTAAACTTAATGCAGCAGATTTAAACATTATGTAGGTTTGATTGTCCCATTATGAATGATAAATGAAAATCACTTTAGTTTTTTGCTAAATCTAAGTGAAATTAATTTAAGAGATAAGATAAGATAAAACTTTATTTATCCCGAAGGAAATTCTTGTGCCAGGTATTGCTCAAAAATTACAACCAACAATGTTCAAAAAAATTACAGGAAGTGCACAGAAAACAGAAAGCAACTTAGACAGACATCACAGGCAAGATGTTGCACATATTAAGCGGTCCTCTGTGGTGTCTTATTGCATAATGTTGTTATAATAATATTGCTATTTACTGCTATGATATTGCTATTTACATATATTGCACTGTTAAAGTTCCTTATGGTGTTATTGACACATAGTATTGTTATTTACAGTCATACACAGTCCTGCATTATCAGCTGTCCCTCAAGCAGAAGGGGAGGAGTTATAGAATTAATATAATTAATAATTATATATAATATAATTAATATATCTATTATATATATAATATAATATATAATTAATAATATAAAAATATATATTAAGATTTAATATTATTTAATATTATTTAAGATTTAATATTATCTGTGATACCAATATACGCTCACCGGCCACTTTAATAGGTACCCTATCACCCTGGGGAATCTATGAATTATATTACAACATTTCACATGAAATTCTACGTCACACACTGATTATCAATATAATGGACTATTAATTTATGTTACCTGCGATTGTAAAACGCTTCTTTTATTTGAAGCGTGGGCAGATGCCAGGGAATACTACAAACATTCAGCAGTTCAGTAAGAGCAAGTACAGTATTACAGTATTCTGGCTCAGATTTTCTGCATCACCAACTGAATGCATGTAGGTTCCTGCGGGAAAAAACGCAAGGAAACGCACACCGTTTGCGCTACTGTGAGCGCACAGCTGCGTTTGGTGGCGCTGCCAATATATGGCTCTAGCAGATTACAAATGTAACGTATTCCCTCATCTGGAAATCTCTAGCGTTCATAGAGAATATGGTCATGGGAAGCCAGCGATCAGTCCGGTCTCTGAATACTCTCCCTCCATTGCACAATCCTGGCGCTAAAGTCAACAGGATTGGGTGAAAGTGAAAGGGCGGTGCTTTTTATAGCCGATTTGAGCCTAAACTCTGCACATAACCTTCCGGACCAGGTTAAGTTTGCAGAGTAAGTTACCAGTGATCTTTAAAAGAGAGCCGCCTTCGTTACCGGAAATCCTGGCTTTAGACTCAACATACCTCGCTAACCCTCTAATCTCGCTTCGTAGTACACCCCTCTGGTCAGTGTCAGACCTAACTCAGCTGGATTTTTCATTTCATTTGGCAGGTTCCTTTAATATTTCCAGCATTAGATGTTGCTGTTCTGGTCAGGATAGCATATGTGTTACAATAATGAACCACGTTTTCTCAACAGTTTGGTTTTAAATGGACTAAAACTTACCGGGAAGCTTTTATCTCACGTACAGTAATGTAGCAAGTCAAATAAGGAATTCCCTCTTAATTTCTGTTAAATTAGAATATAAAAGTACTTGTATCCATAAATAACTACTTAGAGTGCATATTTATAAATTTAAAACAGCAGTGGTGATGCTGAAAAGGACCTGGGTCAGGGCGGACTCAGGTTTGTGGATATTCACATGACTGGTGGTTGCATCTTAGGGGCTCTCCATGATGTGTGAGTCTCACCTCTCCTGGTTGTCCATAAGCATTGTACGGAGGACACGGTCCAGCAGGACCCGGAGAGGGAGCATGGACAATCTCTGGAGGAGTCTGGAGAGTTAAAAACAAGAGATGATAAAACAACTTATCTGGAGGGTTATGAACATGAACGAGGGGTAATGTACCATCCAACAGCAGTAAGTAGTTGCTGTAACAAGCCCAGAAACTAGTTAAAGAAGCATCACTATTTCCCAGCTGAAGTCACGGTGTGCCCGCTGTACCTGCAGGGTTGTGGCAGTGGTGGCCTTCTTCTTGAAAATCTTCTTCCGACAGCAGCAGCAAATCCCGGCAGGGATGCCCAGCAGTAAGAGCAGAGCCATGAGCGGGTTTCCACTGGCATACTCGTGATGGTCTGCGGTGAAAAATTCGAGCGAAAAGGCACATAACTTATTATCCATGAGTTGACCTGAGTATATGAATGCTGGCTTGCCTGAATTCAACGACTGCCATTCCTTCACTGACGGGCCGAAGCCACGCCACCACTGTGGCTCGATGTCGCGTGTAGAACTGACGAACTTGGCAGGAAGTGCCTCAACTTCCTATTCAGAGTTTCTGATTTCAACAGCACCTTCACAATTTATCCAATGGACCTGAAGCCACTTTTCTATTCGTTCCCCCAATTTTAAGCAATTCCTACACCCAACGTTCCATCATCCAAAAATGAACAAAAAACGAATTTTCTGTGTAAACCATGTGAGAGCAATATTTGGAATTTTGAAGTTCAACATAGACAGCCCCTAGTCATGTTTTGCATCGTCCCCAGTGTATTTCTGAGCAGAAAGACGGCCTGTCTAACAGCCACCCACCTGTCAGGTCCATCCTGGTTATGGATACAACTCTGTCCTTGCGGTCCTTCAGGGTGTAGCGTCCCTGATCACTGATGTTCACATGCCTGATCTCAATGTTCGCAGAGTGTGTCCGGACCCGGTCCCAGTAATCTGGATGGTCCTGGGCCACCGGAGCACCATCGTGGACCTGTGGGAGACAAACCCCTGGAACTCAGTGCACTGTTACTGACTCCAGGATGAACCTTGCAGCTGGGCAGAGCTCTTCCATCTGCAGTAAATCAGACTGAGAGTGGATGAGTGGTTCTGCTGTGATCAGAAGGGATAATGCCCCAAACACCCAGGAGCCACGATCCTCCGGAGGTGACTGGGATATCGGAGGGCAAAACCTTTGATCCACAAAGACCTGGCCTCCAGTTACCTTGTATTATGTACATTTTTCCATGTTCGGGTGTCAAGGGCAATTTCATTGTTCACAAACTTGCTTTTCAAGACCGACTCCAGTTAAAAGACTGTTCTAAAGTCATTATAGGCTAATCCTTTTTTGAAATGTACATCAAACCACTTCAGCTTTTCTTAACTGGTAAATTAACTTTTTTTTTTTTTACCTCCACTCCATCAACCCCAACTTTTCTTGGACACTCATGACTGGAAACTCAATAATCCATAATCTATTATTGACTGGGTTAAAAGTTGCTTCATTACTTTTAATATGGCAATGGCAAACCACCTCTCCACTGGTTTCTTTTTACTCCGGGATAAAAGACAACTTATCGTAAGTTGAATGATATTACAGTTAAGTACAAATATCCCACCATGGATTCATCTGCTCAAAACGTTCTTGCCCAATAAGTCAGTTAAATTAACAGTAACCAGGCAGTTACCCCATTTATCCCCAGTTACAGTAAGGGTTAATTCCAATTCCTCCCTTAACCCTCAATCTCAACCCTCAATCTCAAAAATGCACGCTCCCGCTAAGGGCAAGTGCTGTCCTGATTCTTAGCAAGTCAAGTTGAGGGACAAATTTGAGGGTTGTATCCCCCTTAAAATTGAGATTTTCCGACACCACCCTTGGGAGTAAGGGCTACCCAGAAGGCACTGGATAATTTAGCCAAGACATCTTCGAAAAGGATGGTGACAAAAAAAGCTAGCTACAAACGTAAGTATCTTCGTATATCTTAAAGATATAAATGTTACTAAACCATCTTATTGTCTTTGTTTGAGACTTTTTTTCATGGATTAACATTGTTGTTGCGTAACATTTACCTTTTTACTTTACGATGTTTGTTGCCGGACCGGCGGTCCCGGGCAGGGGTCCCGGTGCCGTCGGCGGTTCCGGCCGGCTTCACGTTACTTGTATACCTTGTTGTGTAGCGACGGAGGACTGAATAATGTATCCTCTATTGTGTTATTTGCTAATATTATTTAGAGAATATACGGCGCTCTTTTCAATGTTTCTAAGTCACAAGATAGCCCTGACACTTACTTTCGAGGGCCAAGATTGAGGTCCAAAGACTGAGGGTTAAGGGCAAGGGTTGAGATTGAGGGTTAAGAGAGGAATTGGAATTGGCCCTAAGGGTGAATTCCAATTTCTCCCATAACCCTCAATCTCAACCCTTCCCCTTAACCCTCAATCTTGGGCCCTCAATCTTTGACCCTCAATCTTTGGTCCTCAAGCTTGGCCCTCTAAAGTAAGTGTAAGGGCTATCCTGTGACTTAGATGTGGAACACCCATTGAGTGCAGTTATGTCTTCAGACTGTGGGGGGGACCCTTACGGCAAAGCTACGTCCAGTCTGTCAAGAAGACAACAATGACAAAGAAGTAGAAGAAGGACTACCCTTCTGGGTAGCCCTTACTCCCAAGGGTGGTGCCAGAGAATCTCAATATTGAGGGTGATACAGCCCTGAAACTTGTTCCTGAACTTGACGTTCTGAGAATCGGGACAATATTTGCACTTCGCAGGAGCGTGCGTTTTTGTGATTGAGGGTTGAGATTGAGAGTTAAGGGAGGAATTGGAATTCACCCTAAATTTAGAGCCAATTCCAATTCCTCCCTTAACCCTAAATCTCAACCCTCGCCCTTAACCCTCAGTCTTTGGGCCTCCATCTTGGCCCTCCAAAGTAAGTGTCAGGACTATCTCATGACTTAGAAATGGGACACCCCTTGAGTGCAGTTACGTCTTCAGACTGTGGGAGGCAGCCTTACGCCAAACTATGTCCAGTCTGTCAAGAAAACGACGACGACAACAAAGAAGGAGAAGAAGACGTAGAACAGTGGTTCTCAACCTTTTTTGAATAAACGCCCCCCTGGGCCACCATGATGCACTTAACGTGCCCCCCCCCCAAAAAAAAAGTGTCTGTAAGCATGGATTTTAATTTGTGGAAATAGATTTAATGAAAATTACATGGAAATAATACTATTATTAGTATTATTATTAGTAGTAGTGGTAGTATTATAAGTAAGTATAATACTTAAGTAGCCAGTGTAGAGCAGCAAATCTCTGTCTGTAAGCTCATTCAACACGTGAACAACAATGAAAAATTTTTTTTTTTCCCCCCTTGGACTTCCTCATACTATGGTATGACGTAATCCGCGCTAGGGATTCCCCTTTTTAGGGGAGAAATTTTTGCGCTGATTCAGGAGGACAGAAGCCGCGGAGGAGGATTTACTGAAAGCGCCACATCGAAGAACAGACAGGTGAAATATCTGACCTCTATGCTACTATAAAAATTTAATAATTAGCTGCACATTTATGTGTGTGCGAACAGGCCTTTATAATAATATAATTGAAGCCTACCTTTGTCAACTGAAAATGATTTAATTGTTAAGTGCTGATCCCTCAGTGACTGGAAGTAAGCCAAGTCTTTAGATACCTTGTCTGGATGTTTTTTAGAAAGCTGTTCCTTTAATAGCGACAGCTTCATGGCTTCATTGGAGAACACCCGCTCACATAGCAGCACATCTGCAGATGTACGTTGCTCGTTAATGGAATAAATCTATAATTTACGTAATTAGCATTGTACTGCCAGCACTGTTTCTTGTTTTCCGCCATTTTTGATTGTACTGTAAATGTTTTTTGATTAAACGTGATTAAATAGTCTTGATTGTGTTTGTTGAATGAATGAACCCTGCGAAATGTGTTGGAAAGAGGTTTCTCTGCTGCTGTGTGTTTATGGGCGTTACTATGGTGACCGATCCCGCTCGGCTCGTCTGATTGTGACGTAGAGAGAAAAGGAAATTTTACTGGGTCATGGAAGCAGCAGACTCGGGGTTTTGGTCTCAGACAACTTAAGTAGATTAACACTATAAAAAAACATTGGCAAACCATGGAAGTTTAAAATAGAGTTCTCAAGGCATGGCCCCCCTCATTTGTGCCTGAGCGCCCCCCTCTCAGCCCTGACGTTTCCATCGCCCCCCAAAAGGCTCAAAACGCCCCCTGGGGGGCGGTACCGCCCCTGTTGAGAAACCCTGACGTAGAAGAAGACGTAGAAGAAGAAGATAATATAAATATATACATAACGAAGACAGTTTCGTAACATTTCTATCTTTATTAACTACGAAAATATGTACATTTGTAGCTAGCTTTTTTCGGCGCCATCCTTTTCGAAGACGTCTTGGCAAAAATATACAATGTCTTCTGGGTAGCCCTTACTCCCAAGGGTGTGCTGGAGAATCTCAATATTGAGGGCGATACAGTCCTCAAACTTGTCCCTCAACTTGACTTTCTAAGAATCGGGACACATTTGTACTTAGCGGGAGCGCGCGTTTTTGTGACTGAGGGTTGAGATTGAGGGTTAAGGGAGGAATTGGGATTCACCCTTAGCATCAAGAAGGTAAGAAGGAAACTTCTTCTTGACTCTTCTCCTACGTCAACACTCAGTCCCACCATTCATCCATCCATCTCACCAGTGTAACGTTAGCAGCTGGCCCAGAGAAGGAGAGGAAGGCGTCGGCCAGGTCAAGACCCTCCAGCGAAATGTAGAGACTCTCTCCTGCAACACACTTCAAGTAGTTTTGTTTGGCTGGAAAAGACAAGAGCGACATGAGGAGAAAAAGATGAGCAACCTCTAGTGATGTATTACATTTGTCCAAAACTGGACTTCCCACTTCTCTGTTAAAATGGACATTGCACTAAAGTAAGTTCACCTTTATCCAGCTGAACTCTGTGGTAGCGACTTACAAAAACAGCCATGCCAGTTTGCCTCCTGAGGCAGTCAGCACATTTACATCACATTAAGAATGTGACTAAAATCCACGCAAACATCTTAGTCCAACTGGACCAAACTTGAACCCACGAGAGCATATGGTCATTGGATCTTAAATCCAACTCCTTAACAACTATAGATGAGGCTGATTAAGTCGCCTAACCCTAACCTGGACAGGTTGCCAGTCCATCGCAGCTTATATGGGGACATTTACTATTATTTACAGCGTGCTGTCTGGTCCCTTGCACGCAATGGGATTAAACGTCACTAAAACCAAGAAACTGTCAAGTCTTTACTTTCAGTCTTGCTTGGAGATATTGTCATGGGGACGAGATAAATATGAGGGATATATTTTTTCCACAACACACAAGCTTATGATTTCCCCCACTCAGGATCAGATTTCTCAGCACGCATGTTAATGCCAGCTCTGATAAGGGCCATCGTCCCATAAGGTGATGATGCAGTTCGTCCACAAGTCAGTCAAAACAGGGTCCAAAGTTACTTTAGGTGTTTTTTTTTTTTTGCCGGTAGTAGGTATGGTAGACATGAGAAGCCTTCAAGGGAAGCTTGGTGAAGAATCGAAGAGTTGCCCTTTCCTGAGTTGGTAGCAACAAGCTAAACCAAGGATTTGCATGTTGTGTGGGTGTGTGCTGGAAAAGCCCAACGCTAACAAGCTAAAAGCGGGCCCTAATGCCACCTTTTACGTCATGTGACATACTTTTGTCAGTAAATATATTTGGATAAATCACACCTCGACTAAGCTGAGCATGTGAAAACTTTTCAGCGAACTCACGTGTAACCGCAACATTAGTTGTCGCGATGTCTCTGTTCCAGAAGTCTTTCTGTGTGTATGTTCCTTCATCCTCGTAAGTCACCTGTCAACAACATACAGCAACACACATTTCCACTGAGCCACCGCAGGTTTACTCCAGAGAAGTCTCACCGGTAAGAGGCGGATTACCTTGTCAATGTACCAGCGTCGGCTGCTGCCGCTGCCGGACACCCTGCCTTTGGTTGTCCTGCAGAAGTCACAACAGCCACATTCAGGATACAGATGCTGACACATCACGCCCCTCAATGACCCCGCCCCAGGTCACGCAGCTGTTTCTGACCTGTGTGCATGCTTCCCCCAGTACACGAACTTGCTGGTCGGACTGTAAACTGGGACGAACTCCAGTTTGTCTGCATTCTCGAGCAGGTTGATCTTCAGCTGACGACCGTGGGACAAGCGTTCATTGTAATCATGATGGTAGGAATAGGCCTCTGAGACAAAGACAGCGGGACAGATATGAGACAGAACGTCAGACACCCACTCAACACGAACACACCTGGACTTTGGAAAATGGGTGATGAATAAAGGAAACATCCAGGTAAAGGGTCCGATGCAGTTGGAGCAGCAGTTACGACCAGAACAGCTTTGTTGCAGCTTCCTCATCTTACTCTTCTTTGTTCCAGCCTAAAGGTCTCTTGAGAGTAAAGACATCCTGGTACATCCTGCAAGACCCTACTGTGTTTGTAGAGATTATTATTCTCCGAGTATGTTCTATGCAACAAAAACTAGACACCAAACCTCATCAGCAGGTTCAACAATGCATTGCACACATATCACAAACAAAGAGGTTGGTTAGCTGGAGAGATGGTGCTCACCTGCACTCAGAGCAGCAGCCAGCAGGAGCAAAACTCCCCACATCATCTGCGGAGGTGTCAGAGATTTCATTAAAGCCAGGGAAAAAGAATAGTTTCAATAATAACTAATTCAGCAGTAATGAATCTCATTGATGTCACATGACCCTGTAGAAGCGTGCGGTGCTGCATTTGTCTGGGCAGAAGGTTGATTTGGGGTAGGTTTTTAAATCGGATGGCCTCCCTGAGACCCCCCTCTCCATTTATCCAGGTTTGGGATCAGGAAATTGAGGTAATGTTGGGTTAAATGTCCTGCCAAGGGACACTTTAGCACATGACAGGGCTGGGTATTTTTTTTTTCTTATTTTGTCTCTTAGTTGATGTGTACCTATGATGAAAATTACAAACCTCATCTTTCTAAGTAGGAGAACTTAAACAACTAGTTGCCCCACTGTACAACAGAAATATTAAAAGGTGCTCCGAATAAAATATTTAAATGTATTTACGCAGCACATTTATACAGATATAAACAAAAGTATCAACTTTATATTTCCTCTATTCAGACCTGAAGCATTGAAACATAGATGTAATTGCTGTCAATATATTCCAGCTTTTGTGATTCCTATATTCCTTTATTTGATATCCATGAAGTTTGGGGAACTTTGTGGTGGTACCTATAATCTGACAGTTGCACAGACAGAAACCAACAAACTGCTAAAAAGGGCAGGGCCCAGCGTAAGACTTAAATAAAGCCAGATCTATTTTTGTCAGGACTTGAATCCTTCAGGGGCCTCAGATGGTGACCTATGGAAAGCCAAAATGGTCAAAATTCACCCTCCGTTAAATCACCACCAGACGTTTTAAGTGGGTGTGGCGTACTTTCCTGTAATTTTGGACTTGTCTAAAATGTTCCATCAATTAATTCTTACCTCAGAGGTCATTGTAAGATCAATTAAAAAGAAAAAGGTGTTTTTCTCTACAATTTTTGGGACACTAGTGGTTTTTATTGACAGCGAAAGGGGAAGCAAAGGGTCACACAGGCTGGGAATCAAACCCACGACTGCTGCATTGAGGACTGAAACCTCTGTACACAGGTTGCCTGCCCTCTCGAGACGTGAACCACCACATGGTATTGAAGCTTCATGACCTCTACGGGGCATTCATGAGGACATCTTCCAGGTATGCATCATGATATTGTCCCAACCAATGAGAAGCTGCGATATAGCCAGTCTAGTGTTGAGTACATGTGAACTTTTTCAAAGTAAAATTTTTCAACAGTCCACAAAGGAAGGAGTTGTTCAAACTTTTTTTGCTTTTATTGCCATAATATCTTGGAAGAAATGCCAACCCAAACAAAGACATTACTGTGTGGTTTTTGATGATTTTGATGTTTCCGTAAATCCGATTAAGATTAAGGGTGAATTCCAATTCCTCCCTTAACCCTCAATCTCAAAAATGCGCGCTCCCGCTAAGTGCAAGTGTTGTCCCGATTCTAAGAAAGTCAAATTGAAGGACAAGTTTGAGGGCTTTATCGCCCTCAATACTGAGACTCTCCAGCACCACCCTTGGGAGTAAGGGCTACCCAGAAGGCACTGCGTATTTTCACCTACACGTCTTCGAAAACGATGGCGACGAAGAAAGCTAGCTACAAATGTAAGTATCTTCGTAGTTCTTAAAGATATAAATGTTACGAAACCATCTTATTGTCTTTGTTTGAGACTTTTTTCATAGATTAACATCGTTGTTGCGTAACATTTATTCTTTTACTTTACGATGCTTGCTCCCGGGCCAGCGGTCCCGGGCGGCTTCATGTTACTTGTTGTGTAGTGACGGAGGACTGAATAATGAATCCTCTATTGTGTTATTTGCTAATATTATTTAGAGAATATACAGCGCTCTTTTCAATGTTATCCCTGAGTCATTTCAGGGAATACAGAGACAACACGGACTCTGATACATTTCAGTCTGAAGACGTAACTGCACTCAAGGGCTGTCCCATTTCTAAGTCACAAAACAGCCCTTACACTTACTTTCGAGGGTTAAGATTGAGGGCCAAAAATTGAGGATTAAGGGCGAGAGTTGAGATTGAGGGTTAAGGGAGGAATTGGAATTCACCCTAAAACATGGAAGTGTGATACATGGAACGTAACTTATATGTCGGAGGAAAAAAACTTCCTTTCCGAGGATCAAATCAGAGTTTATAATTTACTAACTTGTCATCACTGAGATTCAAATGTAGTCACATCACAGCTGAGGTCTCCAGCACGCCGCTAAAGTGGACGGTGAAGGATAACTGCAGGTGACTTTTACAGATGCGGGGGGGGGAGTGTGACTGCCCATTAAAAATAAATGAAACTGAAATCTGCATGTCCACATAAAGAACAAATATCTGGATGTCCAAGTATCAGCGTCCCGCCCTAAACACGAGTCATTCACGCTTGTAAATATAAAATATTAAATCTGACCGGCTGTTTGACAGGTCAGACTTTTCTTCTTTTTCTTTCTAATATATATTTTTTACGGGGTCGTTCCTGGTAAAGGACACACGTCAGTGTTTTAGGCCCCGTAAAACAACCCTGGATCCCCGCTGGTGCCTTTCATCACTGAGGGTTGGTCCAGTTCTTGTTATGCAGTCTACAGTACCAATATCTGATTGACATTTTCGTTTTGCAACGATGCTCTTGGATCATTAAATCACTGTGCCAATATGGACAATATGGATCAATGAGTCCTACACCTGTAACAAATACCAGACGTGGTGTGTAACAGGTGTTACACTGTATTGAAGCTGCACAATTTTAACCAACTCTGAAAAACAAACGCACACAATCGTGGGAAATATTTTCCATTGTAGCTCAAAAACGGTGGTCGTACATCTCAGAGTGAGGCGTGAACAAAGATGAAAGACAGGACCATCTGGTGACCAAAGAGTTATCAAGCAGCACCAGAAATCTGGAGGATTCGCATGTGGCCGCCTACCACGAGCCTGTCAGTTAAACAACCAATAGGAACGCGCCATGAAATGACGTAAACACCAGCGCGTCCACAGTAGCAACAACAGAGCCAGGTACAAGGGAGGAACCGGGCAGATGTATGCGATAGGGATGGAACGGTTACCACTACTACGGTAACAGCGCGGTAAAATTTTACGCAATAACGATTACCGTCTATGTTTGACCATATCTCATTATCGCGGTCGATTACCGTGATACATAATATCAGCCTCATTCAAGTCTGCGAGCGACTCGCGACTGTGTCTCGCGTGAATTTGTAGCTTGTAACATCAGCATCGTAACATTAGCATGACGGAAAGTGGTGATAGCACGCAAGAACGATGTTCTTCTGATGCAGTTAAAATATTAATTTATTCCATTAACTGATCCGACAACCATAACGTTAGCGCCACAGCGGTCAAAAACCTTTTGTCCTTCCGGGTCCAAACACCTAACCAATAACAGGCAGCTACCTTTATACCTGACCCTCAGGTAACAACACAGCGACACCCACAGACACACAGAGTGAACTACAATTCATATTTGGCTCCTATACAACTATTTCTTTATTTACACATTTATACATATTTAGGGTTCAGCTTAAAGTCAAAAGTTTATTTACTTTGAACTTGCACAATAATTTTTGTTCCTGATAATTGTTTGCATATTTTGACCTACTATGGTTGTTAAAGTGTTTATTTAAATTTGCACCAGACAAATAAGCTTTGTTCCTGTTATTTATTTTGTTAATTTAAAATAAAACCTTTCTGTGCCAGTTGTTTCCCCTTTTAATGTGAAAGTTTCATTTTAATAAGATTTTGCCTTCTGATGTTTTAATATGTTTTAATATAATCCCAAAATTTTGTGTAATTATTAAAATGTATGTGTTTTTTACACATTTGTACGGCAATTAAGAATATCGCGATAATATCGTAAACTGTGATAATTTGGTCACTATAATCAAAATATCAAATTTTCCATACCGTTACATCCCTAATATGCAATATATGTCAAATAAAGAAGAGAGACAATTCTTTTCCTTGATCTGTTTATTTTCAGACCACATGAACAGCCTACGGCAAACCCTAGCTTTCCAGTCATCGGAGCGTTAGCACGTTAGCATCAACCTGAGGTGGTCAATGACGTGATGACGCTGAAATGTACACTGGTTTGCTTCTGTCGTAGCCACGACTTAATGAACGTCCAATTACACAGCGTAAAATGCGGTAAATTAATTATCTACCGATTTCGTGTAGTGCAGCATGGATCGCATTAATCTGCAGCGTCATACAGTGACAGAAAAGTACAACAGGCTTGTGCTCAGGCCTCTAATTAAAGGGTGGAGATTGTAATTTGACACCTCACATTTTTTTCTTTTTTGGGGAGGAAACCAATGCGACCTTAAATAAAGATAAATTTTGTCACTTTTGGCTTTCCACAGCTTCCCTCGCTGACGTCAGAGTTCAGTGAAGAATACAAAGGGAGGTATGTGGGCGGCTGTTTTCATACACAGAGGTGTGGTCGCGCGGAGGAAGATAAATACAATAAATAAATACAGAATTAAATCAAGAGGACAAACTGTCCTCCGCACTCCCTGCACGCGCACGTTAATAGTCGCTCTGCATTGATTTCATAAACGGTGCTGCAACTTTTAGGCTCCCCGCTCCCCTCCCCTCCCCTCCCTCCCTCCGCCCCTCCCAGTTGAGATTTGCAGCACCGCACGCGATTTCACGCGCCTTCGCACGCACGTGAAAAGGCACGGAAAAATAATGAGAATAAAAAAGACCCCGAGTGTTGGTTCGGACGCCGATCCCACGCGACCACCGTGGACTCACCGTTCCCGCGGATAGCACGCGCAGCAGCCCGCTCGTCAACCAGAGGACAGAGTGTCTGCGCCTCGAGCCGCCAGTCAGACCAGAACTGCGATGAGACTGGGAGGGGGAGAGACCGAGGAGTGCTGCCTTCACGGACCCTGGGAAATATTCTGGAAACACCAGAGTACCGAGTATAAAAGTTGTTATGAACTATAAATACTAGGGCTGGGCAACGTTTACATTTTTAATCGCGATTAATTGCATTATTTCCCTGATTAATATCGGTGTCCGTCATTGTACACGCAAAATCAAATAATGAATTCAATAGTAGTGTAAAGGTCACTTTTATTTAAATGTTCTGCTGCCATATGAACTAAAGTGCCATAACATTTGTTGTTCAAACACTTTTAACATCAGTACTTGTCAGTGACACATATTTAGTGTAAATCTCATCTTAAAAATGTAAAATAAAACAAAGCTTATTGCCACTGCCAGGGCATTAATGTCATCCTGTTTTTTTTATGAAAAATAAGAAAAAGTCTACCAACAAAATCCTGAGCCACAATCAGAACATTAAAACATTAATTTCTGAGGTAACAGCAGAAACTTTTAACGGGGAGTTCAACTTGTCAGTTGTTACAAATAACCTTGTTTCTGTCAAAAATTCAGTCTGGGAGAACTTTAAAATGAAAATGTCCATGTTAAAGTTCTGTAACTTTGTCAGTGTAAAAATTAAAAAGTGACATTTTATTTTGTTTTTCAATCTTTTAATCTAACACACAAAAAAATATATATAATACATATGTATATATATATATATATATATATATATATATATATATGTTAGACTTGGTTAAAAAAATACAAAATGAAAAGACAGGCCATGGCACCGAATTTGTTTTTAACATTTAATTGTCTGGTTTACGTGACCCGGAAATGACTTTGTACACGGCAGTTCAGCTAGCATGGTGGTGCTGGAATCACATACTATATTTGCAATATTGTGAAAATCTTCTCTTTGCTCCTTCCCTCTTTCCTCATGATATTGACTGAAATAGAATTTTATTACAACAGTATTGTACTGTTATAATGGTAGTAGTAATGTAATGGTATGACACAACTGACCAATGTGCTATCACAATCACAGATCCAAGAAAAGGCTGGGACACTATGTAAAACGTAAACCAAAAAAAAAAAAAGAAAAGAAAAAAAACTGAAAAAAATGCACTGATTCCAAATCTCATAAAGCCATATTTTATTCCGAACAGAGCATAAAGAACATATCATGTACCGAAAACTGAAAATATCAGCCCATTTTGACTTTGACGGCAGGAACTCATGTCATCCCTTCGTCTTTTAACAGCTGTCTGTAAACATCTGGGAAGTGAAGAGACCAGTTATTATCTCAACAATTTTTTGTTGCAATTGTCTGATTTTTTTTCTGTTTTTTTTTTTTTGTTTTTTTTGTTTGAAAAATGTTCTTAGTTCTTCGTTGTCCTTCATGTGATTCTTGCGTTCCTTGCGTTCCCCAGTCCTATAACTGCCTGGTCTCCCTTGAAGGTCTGTTTCTTTGCGAACAGAGTTCATTTTTTCTTTCCTTGGTCCCGTCTCTTTCTGTTACGTTCACACCTAAGCGTCGTTGCGAGCGTCGTCTGCGTCCATCTCCATAGTCTTTAACTGGGGTGACGTCATCCAGGGATGGACTGGGACTAAAAAATCGGCCCTGGACTTCCCTCCCTATGTAGGCCCACCAATAACTTACTACTACTAGTACTTATACCTCCAAATTTCTAACACTTTAGATATACATATTATTTAAAACTTAGACTACAGTCTGTACAGTTCTGTTGACAGACACTAACGTTAGTCTGCTTTGTTGGTTTTTAGGCCTGTAAATGATAAATGATCGTCTTAGCGCCTCCTGTTGTTAGTAGATAGACTGAACATTTTGGTTATTGAACAGGGCCGACGGCCGTAGACCGGACGGTTGTTCTGGACTTTTCTTGAATCCACAGATTACCAGTCCGCCCCTGACGTCATCCGTTGTCCAGCTGGATTGTGGGCTCCGTGTGTCATGTTTAGAGCATTGCCTCCCTCTAAAATTGGGGGATTTCCAACTTTTCCTGCTTCAGCGTATGCGTCAGCCAATCGGGTTGTGGCTGCACAGTCAGAATGAGCCAGTGAAAGCTTACTTCTGTAACGAGCAAGAAGAAAGTTAATTGTTTTTTGTGTGACCCACTTCTGATTCAAGGGGAGATTTCTCATGTCTCCCATACCTACTATTAACAAAAAAACAAAAAACACACACAGATAGTAACTTTGGACTCTTGTCCTGATTGACTTTTTAAAGAACTGCAGTATCACTATGGTCCTGTTTAGACCCTGCATTAACATGTGTGCTGAGAAAACTGAAAAAAGCAAAAAACGTCCAGCCTTTATGTGACCAGGATGGCCGAGTGGTTAAGGCGTTGGACTTAAGATCCAATGAGCGAATGCTCTCGTGGGTTCAAGCCCCACTCCTGGTAGAGAGATTCAACATTCATTCTTGATGTGATGTAAATGCGCTGGCTGCATCTGGAGGCAAACTGGCATCAACAACCTGTGACAAGCAAAGTAGACAGCAACTTCCTAAATGAGGAAGGTGTTTGTAAGTTGTTACCACAGAGCTCAACTGGATAAAGGTGAACTTGTGAGGAATTTGGGTACTCAGAATAGTTAACTGTTCAAAACTAAACTTCATGGCATGAAGGATGCAGTCTCTTATTATGATGGTGAATCCTCAGTTTTGCTGTGACACACCCCCCCCCCCCCCCGCGCGGATGGTGAAAACCACGATGTGGATGTACATGTACATACAGTATACATGTACACGTGTACGCAAAATCTACGGAAGGTACACTCACTTTGACGATCTCTCCTCTGTGCGTAGCTGACGAGAGACCGAGATGGGAGATGCTGGGACGCGTGTCAGCCAATCAGCGTACAGACAACCGACGGCACAGTAATGCCCGTCATAGCAGCCAATCACAGGCCTCGATATTCGTTCATGGGGCCTCCCCTGTCAGCTCTTGTTGTTTTCGAATTTTTTTTTCGAATTTTTTTTCTATGAATATTTATGAAACTTCCGCGATGTACTGAGACCACGAAGTGTGGGGGATTACTGTATTTTTAGTTAATGATATTTGCTCGGGGGTCATGCTCTGGGTCTCTGTAAAGACCTGGAGACAATTGACATTGTAACAGATGCTATACAATTGAGTAGATTGATAGATGTTGTTGCTTCAGAGAACTACCATGATAACAGATGACAGAATCAGAGGCTCCATGTCAGAGAGAGAGACACTCACTCTGTCACCAACTGTACACGGCAGAAAGCATTCGAGGATCACCCCCACAATGCATCTGACGAGGTGCGCTCCAGGATCAGGACAGGAAGGTTCTGCCCATCGTTGGTATGAGCAATAACGCCGACCGTCCAGAGTGGCAGGAAACAGGAAATCCTCCGGCTGCTACCACAATAAACAACTCTGAATATGAGCATATTCAAGAGGGAGCCCTAAACACTCGGGGCCTCATTCATAAACGTGCTAAAAATGGGCCCTGAGAATGCAGCCAAGAGCCTGCAGCATCATAGATGTACGTGTTTCCTGCACTGAGCTGATCCATCAGTACTCGGGACAGTATGCTCATATATCAGACTTTCATCCTCAGATTATAAACTAGAGCGCTGGTTAACACTCACTGATGCATTAACGGTGACATGTTGTGCAGCAACCAGTCTTACTGCAGAGTAAACGGGTCAATAGCACCAGGTCCAGACAACATCCCGGGTCGTGTGATGAAGGACTCCGCAGAGGAGCTCAAAGATGTCTTCACAGACATCTTCAGCACCTCCCTTAGTCAAGCTGCTGTTCCATCATGTCTCAAGACCTCCATCATCATTCCAGTTCCAAAGAAACCTGCTCCATCCTGCTTCAATGACTATCGCCCGGTAGCACTGACCCCCATCATCATCAAGTGCTTTGAACGTCTAGTCATGTCCCACATCAAATCCCCCCCGACCCCTTCCGGTTCGCATACAGGGCCAAACGTTCCACAGAAGATGCCATTTGTTCTGTCCTCCATCCAACCCTCACCCACCTGGATAAAAAAGACTCGTATGTGGGAATGCTGTTCATTGACTTCACTTCAGCATTCAACACTATCATCCCCCAACAACTCATCCTCAAACTGGACCAGCTGGGGATCAACACTCCCCTCCGCAATTGGCTGCTAGACTTCCTCAGTGAGAGGCCACAGGCGGTACGAGTCGGCAACAACACCTCGAGCAGCATCACGCTCAGCACAGGAGCCCCCCCAAGGCTGTGTGCTCAGCCCCCTGCTCTTCGCCCTGCTGACCCATGACTGCGCACCAACCTACAGCTCCAACCACATGGTGAAGTTTGCGGACGACACAACCCTGGTGGGGGTCGTCACCAAAAACAACAAGAGCCACTACAGGAAGGAGGTCGACCTTTCTGGCCACATGGTGGAGTGACAACAACCTCCTGCTGAACGTCACCAAGACCAAGGAGATTGTTGTCGACTTCCGGAGAGGACACGCCCAACACCCTCTGCTGACCATCAACAGGGCCGCTGTCAAGAGAGTGAGCAGCACCAAATTCCTGGGGGTGCACATCAGCGAGGACCTCTCCTGGAACAGCAACTCTGCATCGGTGGCGAAGAAAGCACAGCTACTTCCTCTGCAAACTCAAGAGGGCGCAGGCTCCTCCCTCCATCATGGCCACCTTCTACCGTGGCGCCATTGAGAGCATCCTTTCCAGCTGCATCACTGTGTGGGGAGGGAGCTGCACAGACAACAACTGGAAAGCCCTGCAGCGCATCGTGAAAACAGCTGGGGAGATCATCGGTGCCCCCCTCCCCTCCCTGCAGGACACATACCTCACCCGCCTCACCAGCAAAGCCACCATGATTGTGTGTGATGTCACCCACCCAGCACACGGTCTGTTCAGCCTCCTGCCTTCAGGGAGAAGGTACCGGAGCCTCCGTGCCCGCTCCACCAGACTCAAGAACAGCTTTATCCACCAGGCTGTCAGGAAGCTTAACTCCCTCCCAACACTCCCACCTCTCCCCCCACTCCCTCCTCTCACCGACTGTCTCTGAATCATGATCAGCCAACATTAGGATAACTAAGCTGCTATTATAAATTCTCTTGCACTGCTGCTGCCTCAAAAACCCTTCTGCTGCTACTTATACTGTGATAGATTTTTAAAACTGTGATAGATATTTAAACATGACACATATTTATACCATTTCAGCTGCTAAACTTTCTTTTGTACTACTGCTGCACATTACTGCCTCATAGAACATAGATTTTATTGTGATAGATTTTATTAAAACTGATATATGACACAAATTATACCATTTCATTTATTTATATACATACTACTATCCAACATACTTGCAATGAATCCTTTTTGCACTTTACTAGGTACACTGGTGTCAGAAATGTTCTTGTTTTTAACTGTTTTTCTTTTCTTAACTGTTGCACATTTAAGTTTGACTTGATACTTGTCACCGTGGGACAGTGAGAAACGTTTTTTTTTCTCCATTCTTCTGTATGTCTAGTACATTTGGAAAAATTGAGAATAAAGTTGACTTTGACTTTGACTTTGAATAGTGCGGCAACACTTGAGAAAGATTTCTGCAAAACGGATGTGCTGGCACAACCTGAGGGTTGATTTAGGTTCTAGTAGAGCGGCGCTCCTGGACCTGGAATCAGCTCACTGACGTCAGCTGAACAACGTCAATCGACAGATCGAGAATTTTAAAAAGGCAGCATAAAAGACTGGGAATCATAGAAGCAGATGTATAGAAGCGACCCATCACGTGTCCTAGCGCTCCATCATCTAGATCTGGTTTGAGCAGTGTTTTGGAGGCTGGACTGAAGTAGAAGTTTCTTCTGCGTCTCACTGGTCTGTATCTTTCACCGGATGGTAGTAGATTATATTCAGAGAATCGGACACATAACGGATCCTCTGGATATCTTTTATTTGCTTGTCACAGCTGCCTCATAGACAGTTTGTAGGGTGGGTATTCTTTTAGGAAGTGTGTTCTCTGGGCCTATCAACAGGTACATTTCACTTTCTGGTAATAAAATTGGAGCTCTGACTTCTGTGTAAATCTCAGTCCGTTCATTCCACCTCTGAGCTCTGCAACAATACTTCAAGGAAACAGTTTGTTCGGTTTTACAACAGCCACTACTACCGGGTCATAATTTCTTTAGCTTTGCAGGTATTTAGCACACGGTGGTGATCTTCACACCAGTCCTTCACCGTTTCTATTTCTTTGATGGACACTCATCTGCTCTCAGCATGTTAAGATCTGGGTTTGGTTTGGTGTCTTTTTTGGGGGGGTTTCCTTGTAGTTTTCTTGAGTTTTGTCTTGTTTTCTGGTATCTCTGTCCTATTCTGTTTCTGCAGGCTATACTTCCTGTTTTATTTTGATACCCTGTTTCCCTGCTTGGTCTTGTTCTGTTTTACTTCCTTGTGTTAGTTTCCCTAATTAGAGCTGGGCGATACTGGGAATTTTGGTATCAATCCGATACCAAGTAAATACGGGGCCGGTATCGCCGATATCAATACCGATACCGATACTTTTTCATATTAAGCTTGATCTATCATGAAACTGCTGACCTTTTGGTGTTTTTGTGATTTTTGTCTTTGGGTTATTTTGTTAAAACCTAGAATACAATTTTGGCAAACTTTATTCAAATTCAAATTCAAATTCAAAAATACTTTATTAATCCCCCAAAGGGGAAATTCAAGTTTCAGTACACCAGGAAAAATCTGGTGTACTAGAGGAGCTGCCGGCGTCCAGTGCTCCTTTTCATGCCAGGTCCGGTGGTCCGAGTGCTAACTCCAGATAACAGCCGTTAAAACAGTTAACATCCGTTAGAACCAGTATATCTCCATAATGATGACAAGTGAGATATCTTCAGGTCAGAGGAGGAAACACCGATGAACCAGACCGTCTCCCTTTGGAAGACTGAGCTCCATTCAGTCCGGTGAGCGACGGAGCCGACCTTCCCAGAGCCCGGTTCATCATGCAGACCGGACCAGGCCGTTGTCATCTCCCCCGGCAGTGCTGGGCCCCACCAGGTCACCAGAAGGCCCCTGCCAGGTCAGCTGACCCATCCGGCGTGTAGACAGCTGGACGGGGGCAGCATGCCGCCGCTGCAACGTCGGGGGCTCCCGTCCCGGCTCCGTGACCGCGATCCGCCCCCTGCAGACAGTATGTAGACATCCGACTGCAGATCACCACAAACCGGGCACAAACTGGGGTTCTTCTTCTGGGGGTTCTTCTCCTGGGGTTCTTCTCCTGGGGGTCCTCCTCCTGGGGTTCTTCTTCTGGGGTTCTTCTTCTGGGGGTTCTTCTCCTGGGGTTCTTCTTCTGGGGGTTCTTCTCCTAGGGTTCTTCTCTTGGGGTCCTCCTCCTGGGGTTCTTCTCCTGGGGTTCTTCTCCTAGGGTTCTTCTCCTAGGGTTCTTCTCCTGAGGTTCATGTCCTGGGGTTCTTCTCCTGAGGTTCTTCTCCTGAGTTTTATGTCCTGGGGTTCTTCTCCTGGGGTTCTTCTCCTAGGGTTCTTCTCTTGGGGTTCTTCTCCTGGGGTTCTTCTCCTCCAGGTTACCTCCTCTGGTGTCTTGTTTCGTGTCGCTGCTGAACGTCTTTGCTTCTTGTTCTTTTCTTGTTAGTTTAGTTTAGGTTTTTGTTCTCTGGCAGCATTTTTTTTGCATTTTTTTGCTGCTCCTGCCTCCTGGGTCTCCTGCATTTGTGTCCTCCACATCCCTTTAAACCAGAACACGCCAAGCTCAAAAGTACTGTATCGTCTGAAAACTTAATTACATGATTATTTGACTCTGCAGTTGCTGCATGGTGTAAATAACATGAGTGAGCCCGTAAAGCAAAACTATCTGGTCACGTTTATCACAGAGTGCTGAAAGAAACGCAGCTTTAAGCATCATGAGCTTTTATAAAAGCATCTGAGGATTAAATGTGTTCCCCATCTCTTTCAGTAACAAATGAAATCTCTCGAAAGGCAGACCAGACACGTCCTGCAGAGTGAACTGGGATACTGTCTTCTTTACGTCCTGAAGGCTCCTTGAACTTCCTCTCAAACCATCTTAATTACGGCCACTAGGTGGTGCTAAAGAGCAGGAAATACACACAGGCTGGTGTTACACTAAATCACCAGCGTTTACATGGACATTTACACCACTTATAACTCACTTATAACTTAATTTTTAATTAAAAAAATGTAAAACATGTCTTTTAGACGTGACATGAAGCATGATTCCTGTTCAGACTGATTGTGTTCACCTCAAACAGCTTCTGCTTCAGCTGATCGGTCGGAGGAAGTTCAAGCTGAAGTCTGTTTGGTAACAGTCTAACAGCATAAATCAGTCATTTTTAATTATCAGTTTGTGCCAGTTTTTTGGAGAAGACATGATATGTTCACCCCTTCTCTGTTCATGTAGAGTTTTCCAGGAAATTAAAGCTCATTGTATGGATTTAGAACCCAACATTAACTCCTTCGATGAAGATGTTTCTCTCGTCAGCTTTGGAAAATGTAAAAGCCATTCAGTAAACAGGACCGGCCGGAGAAGGTGCCGTCTCAGCCGGTGTTTTCTGCTGGACGTGGGAGAGGGGGGACGGGGGAGGGAGGTTTATGTCCTGAACACTGTTGTCCTAATCCGTTCTTAGAGGATAGAGGCTTAGTTAGTCCTCAGAGCAGGTTGACCACAGCTCGTCTCTGAGGAAAAACGGCCCCTGACGTTCTGTTCATACAGAGCGCTGAATTATTCCACATATGAGGAGTTCCTCTTTGTCTCTCCGGATCTTTCTGAAGCTCTGAAGACCGTCCCACGGTCCAAACTCTGGGTCACCAGGAGACGGGTGTTTCCGCTGAGCTCCGTTGGAGGCCATTTTAATACGGCAGCTGTGTGGGGAAGGCACTGGCACCTGTAGGCTTGTCTTCTTATTTTGCGTTGGATCAGAACTTTGCAGAATGAAGGACCGGCTGGCACAGCTGAAGAGGTGAGTGAAATACTGCTGTTCATCTAAAACCAGTCGTATCCTCCACCAGCTGCAGCTCTCGTCCCTCTAATGACGCTCATAACTGACAGCAAACATGAAACCTCAATTCGGCCGAAGCTGACTCAGACAGTTTCTGACGCTAACCTGGATCACAAAGCAGAGAAACTTCAGTAGACAGAATAATACAGAAAAAGTCTTGACACAAGGAATCTCTGGAGTCATGTCAGGTTAATTAGTCCAACAGGACTAATGCAACATGCAACAGGCAGCAGAGTGAAAAGATGCCTGTCAGAAATGCATTCATGAACCTGCAGATTGTTTCTGAAGGACTCTGTAGATCTCTTTCACAAAGATCCAAGACTCTGGTCTGGACCCTCACGTGGTGGGAGATTTTTGGTCGGCTTGGTGGTTGGCACTTTTGTCTCACAGCAAGAAGGTTCTTGGTTCGGATGCCAGCTTAGGCCTGTCTGTGCGGAGTTTCAGTGTTCACCCCGAGCTTCCACGGATTTTCTCCAATAACTCCAGTTTCCTCACAAAGTTTAAATGTAGTGCGTCCCTGCGATGGACTGGCAACCCGTTCCAGGTCTCCAGGTGCCTTTTGCCCGAAGACAGCTGGGATAGGCTCCAGCAGGCCCTAACCCTAACCCCAACCCTAACCCCCTAACCCTAACCCCCTAACCCTAACCTTAACCCCCTAACCCTAACCCCCTAACCTTAACCCCCTAACCCTAACCCCCTAACCCTAACCCCTTACCCTAACCCTAACCCCCTAACCCTAACCCTAACCCCCTAACCCTAACCCCGTAACCCTAACCCCCTTACCCTAACCCCCTAACCCCCTAACCCTAACCCTAACCCCCTAACCCCTAACCCTAACCCCCTAACCCCCTTACCCTAACCCCCTAACCCCCTAACCCTAACCCCCTAACCCTAACCCTAACCCCTAACCCCTAACCCTAACCCTGATAAGCGAGTAAAAAGAGAAAGAAAAAAAGATTTGGATCCACAGGTTCGGGACCACTGTGTCCGGAGGCCTAAACGCTGAGTGATAATTAGGACAACCTGGTCTTCAACCTCGGGGCGCACGTCTCCCGAGCCTGTGGATCCACGATTCTTGGACCATGCGGAACTCCATTTCACCACACCCTGAAACCAGCAGAATGGCTAAAGCCCCAGCCCACACATGAATGGACTGGGGTTCGAATCCACACCTGGATGGGAGGTGCATGTCTTTATCTATTTTTTAATTTTTTTTTATTATTTGTTTGTTACATTATTAAATTTTAAGGGCAGTGATAATTTCCTTCCCCTGTGTTTTATCTCCTTTTTTTTTGCATGGTTTGTACTTATATTTATTTTTATTAATATTTATTACAAGCACTTATGTCTTTATCTTTGTAGCACTTGTGTTTTAATCTTAATAGCACTTACTTTCGCTGCCCTGACTTTTAAGTAATATTTATATATATCTTTTTTATTATCCCCCTTGGTGTTTTATTATTTATTGTTTTTAACTATTTTCATGCATCTCCCTAGTGATCTGCATGGTCCTTACCGGGATGGGACCCAGCCTTTTAATAGAATTATCATTGTTTTAATTAACCACAACAAACCCTGCCCCTTTCTTCCCCGTTTTTTTATCTATTTATTTTTTCCTAAATATTTATATTTCATATTTCCACCTCTTTATTTTAAAACCGCTGGGCCCGTACCCCCATTTATCTTAAACAGATCCCTCTCTTCGCTCTGCCCGCTGATCGAACCCTGGTCCCCAATGGGAAGGACTATTTTACCTTCCACTCTACTACCCATCCTGTCAGATCAGTAGGCCAGTGCTATCAAGTTTAACCCTAACCCAACCCCAACCCCAACCCCTAACCCTAACCCTAACCCCAACCCCAACCCCAACCCTAACCCTAACCCTTATCCCCTAACCCTACCCTAACCCTGAACAGGAAGAAGCGCTGTAAATAATGGTAGGAGAGACACCAGTGCACCCGGGAACCGGTTATTAGGAACAAGTCCAAGAACCGTGGCGGTACGGGGTTGTATGAGTGTATGAGACATCTTGGGTTCATGCAATTTGCAATTGAACAAAAGTTAATGCAACATTTCCTGGTTTATGTTTCATGCTTCTTTTGTTCACTGTCCGAATATTTTCTGATTTGGTATTGAACAATAAAACTGGCTTGTTCTCACGCGTTGGTGCTTCTGAGGTGGTCGTGGGTTCTGGTTGTTGGTTTCATACCTGGTCTTCTCTTCAAACGTCTTTCTAACAGAAAAGCGATGGCGGTGGCGACGACGTCGAGGTTCCCGTGGAGAATGAGGCTTTCATGGATGACTTCTTCACTCAGGTTTCATGCTTTCTTCTGCACCACTGCTCATTTGTCGCAGAAACCACTTTCCGTTCTGACTCGTCTGCATGTACGTGTGTTTCAGGCTGAAGATATACGGACCAGTATTGACAAGATTCGATGAGAGTGTGGCAGAAATCAAAAAGCTGCACTCCACCATCCTGTCGGCCCCCACGTCTGACCAGAGTGAGGGTCTCACAGACACCACATCTGTCAGCTGGTGCTCCAGCAGCTTCTCTTGTTTCACGTTTTCACTCTCTCTTTCAGAAACGCAGGATGACCTGGAAGCCCTCACCAACGAGATAAAGAAATCAGCCAACAACGCCAGGAACAAGCTGAAGAGTCAGTGTCTATTTGCTCTTCCTCATCGTGGTTTTTGTTTCACTTTAGACGGAAAAGACAGACTGGACCAACAGAAACAGTGAACTTTCACTGGTTCTGCTGTGACACAGCTGGTCCCCATATAACCAGAGAGGCAGCTTCTGCTATGGTTGCGTTTACATGCCAACAAGTGTGTGTTCCCGATATGAAGCGTATCTTCTCCACGTTCTCACAGCTATCGAACGGCAGCTGGAGTCAAACCAAGATGAACGAGCATCAGCCGACCTCAGGATACGGAAGTCACAGGTGAGATGACACAAATCAGCACTGTGGACCTACGACCACAGATTGTGTTTTCTTAAGAGCGGTTTTGAAGCTCAGTAGTAGTGAGACAACACCTTCAACTCCTTTTTGGCAGGAGATCAGTTCATGACCAATAACAGCGCTGACCGTTGGTTCACTGACCGCTGGTTCACTGACCACTGGTCCACTGACCACTGGTCCACTGATTGTTGGTTCACTGACCATTGGTCCACTGTTCGCTGGTCCACTGATTGTTGGTTCACTGACCATTGGTCCACTGTTCGCTGGTCCACTGATTGTTGGTTCACTGACCATTGGTCCACCGACCACTGGTCCACTGATTGTTGGTTCACTGATTATTGGTTCACTGACCGCTGGTTCACTGACTGCTGGTTCACTGATTGTTGGTTCACTGACCGCTGGTTCACTGACGGCTGGTCCACTGACCGCTGGTTCACTGACCGCTAGTCCACTGACCACTGGTCCACCGACCACTGGTCCACTGATTGTTGGTTCACTGATTGTTGGTTCACTGACCATTGGTCCACCGACCACTGGTCCACTGATTGTTGTTCACTGATTGTTGGTTCACTGACCACTGGTCCACTGATTGTTGGTTCACTGACCATTGGTCCACTGTTCGCTGGTCCACTGATTGTTGGTTCACTGACCATTGGTCCACCGACCACTGGTCCACTGATTGTTGGTTCACTGACTGCTGGTTCACTGACTGCTGGTTCACTGATTGTTGTTCACTGATTGTTGGTTCACTGACCGCTGGTTCACTGACTGTTGATTCACTGACTGCTGGTTCACTGATTGTTGGTTTACTGACTGCTGGTTCACTGACTGTTGGGTCACTGACCGTTGGTCCACTGACTGCTGCTCCACTGACTGCTGCTCCACTGACCCGTTGGTTCACTGACCGCTGGTCCACTGACCTCTGCTCCACTGACTGCTGCTCCACTGACTGTTGGTCCACTGACTGTTGGGTCACTGACCGTTGGTCCACTGACTGCTGCTCCACTGACTGCTGCTCCACTGACCCGTTGGTTCACTGACTGTTGGTTCACTGACCGTTGGTCCACTGACCACTGGACAGTGCTGTCATTGATCAATATTGTTATTGGTCACTCCGTAGATATCATCATTTTGTCTGTGGATGAAAGTTGTCCACCCAAACCTCAAGGACACAGCGAATCTCCTCAGGAGTCCACCTTTGTCCACAACTTCTTTCTCCCAGGTTTGTTTAGTGCTGCTTTGTGAGTTTATATCCCACAATGCACTGCCCAGTGGACTACGGAAGTCTACTTAGCTCAAACATGTGCTCCTCACACTGATGTTGGGTCGCCCCGAGGTCGTGGAGCTTTCACACTACAAATGAACCACACCAGAGGTCGCTGATAGCCTTGTCAAGGTCATTTTGGTCCACACATGGCCAAGCCCCTTATGGGCCGACCTAAATAGCGCCAGCGTGAAAACAACCTTAGACTTGGTGTTTCAAGATGGGGGTTGGTTGGGTGAGTAGTTGGCATGATGGGGCGCACCAAACACAGCTCACTCTGGTTGAGTCACAGCAGTGTTTAGGGGGCTCATCCTTCCTGGCAAAGAGATGGGAGGCAGCAAGCAATACAAGTCTGGGCTGGGGGCTGCTGTACAGATCCCTTCATACTCTGACCCTTCAAGGATTACCCATAGCTGGTCGCAGCACACCTCTGCAGACGCTGGGGAGATGTTCCAGGATGGTATCCTCCAGTACCAAAGCTGAGTTGGGTCCCTCCATTTCCCTTTTAACAGTTTCATGCGTTCATGCTCTTAAAGTGGCACGAAGAGGAGAGCTTGCTTACTTTTCAGCAGTGTCGTCTTGCTCCTACCGTCTCCAGTCCCTTCTACTGGCAAAAACCAACCAAAGAAAAGTTCTCTTGCGACAACTATGTAAAGCTTTAGGGTACTGTGTCACACACTAACAATGATGACGCCAGCTCACAGAGCGACAGTGGATGTAATGGCAGAGGCAGCCAAGAAACTTAGAAGAGCTATGACGGAAGAGAAACCGAGACAGGGACTGAGCAGGAAACCAAACAAGAGTAAATCTTAGACAGTGTTGTTACGGTTACGGTAACGTCACCGTAACAACACTGTCTAAGAGTAAATCTTAGACAGTGTTGTTACGGTGACATTACTTCCGCATCCATAGGGGGACCCACCAAGCTAATAAGAACAAAACCTCCCAAGAGCCTGCCTGTAACATTTCTTTTAGGGTGTGACGCAAATGTTTTCCTGAGACTGCTGGACTGTTGCTTCAGCAGCATGCTTTGCCTCCGAGCCAGCATCAGACGTTTCAGGTTTTTTATCAAGGTTTTCCCCACGTTTAGCACATTTATGCCATGCTGGCTGATAACAGTCACGAATATACAGACCTCAGCATTTCTCCAGTGAAAAGTATGGGTTCCCCGTGGAACTCCAGGACTACCTCTGATGCATCAGGAAGAGTCCTTGTTCGCATGCATCTACCAGACTGAAATCTATCTGACTCAAACCAGGACAATGCAGTTTCTTTAATGCCAATAACACATTGAGATCTGTAAGAGTGGTGGGATCAATCGCATCAATGCAGGACTGAGATCTAATTGAATGCATTTTGACTTTTATGTTGGCCTGAGGCCATGAGGAGATAGTTGGTACTTCCACCAGTTCTGTTTCTGTACGATGTCATGAGCTAATGTAAAGTGAACAGTGGTAGTCAGTGGTTCCTCTCAGAGACTATTTCATTACAGCATCTGAAGAAACAACTTTCACTAATTGTCTGAACGGTCTTTAAAATGAACATCTGCATTTTCACTTCTCACAGCATGCAATTCTGGCCAAGAAGTTTGTGGAGGTCATGACAAAGTACAACGAGGCTCAGATGGAATTCAGAGACAAGAGCAAAGGACGAATCGCCCGACAGCTGGAGATCAGTAAGTGCCATCTGGTTGTATGATGCTCTGCGACCTCAGGACACCTGAATGTGGAGCTCATTATTAGATAATCTCATGTTTGGCTGTAGGAGTCACTTTAGCAACCACATTACCATGAAGTGAAGATACTCACGGTCTGATGATGCCCACTAGGGCACTCCCTCATCCATGATTTGATGTTCTGACTGATTGTGTCACTTATAAAAGCCACCGCTATCCTATTATACCCAGTTCATCCATCTTAGGACCTTCACCCCTGATCCCTCCCCAGTCACCACAGGTGTGCCCCAGGGCTCTGTCCTGGGGCCCCTCCTCTTCATCACTTACCTCCTCCCCCTTGGTCACATCTTCCGTAAATTCAACATTTCTTTTCACTGTTTCGCGGATGACACCCAGCTAGAGGTCTTCGGAACAACCCGACAATCCGAAAACCCAAAGTTCCGACCCAACCCGAATCGGGTTTCGGGTCCATTCAAAAGACATGACTCCTGGTTCAGGGCGGAATCGGTACAGTTAGTCTCGGGTCCGGTCGGTGCTCTCTGACAGGCTGGGTCTGTGTTTACTCAAGAGAAGTAAAGATATTGGTGGTGGCAGCCAATGTCAGGACTCGGGGCAGTTAAATGATTATTCATTAACGTGGCGTATTGTCATGAAACAATCGTGTTGCCGTAGCGTGTTATTATGGGTTTGCCCGGCAGCTGTAAAGCACAACGGATCGCCAACATGACAACGCTGGATGAGAAAACATATTTACGACACGTCCTGACTGGTGTAGGCTATTAGCGTTAGCAGTTGCTACCAACAGCATATGTATCCACAAAGAAAATAACGACGTGGATTTATTGTTGTTTACATCACATAGCCTATGTAGCAACTGAACCGGGTAGAAGAAGACAACTTTAGGTAAGAAAATCAAGTTTTATTCAATGCTAGACAACTTTTAACATGAACTATGGGCTGGATTGTCTCGGTTCTATTCAGGTAACTTGGTTTGGTTCGTGGTCGGAAACTAAAGACTCAGGTCGGGTCAGTTCGGGTCCAAATATTGCGGGTTCTTTTGGGTTCGGACTCCCGGACTTATGATAATAGCTCGGGTCGGGTCGGTTTCGGGTCGAATTTTCACATGTCCATTTGGGTTCGGGTCCATGAAAGTGGACCCTGTGAAGACCTCTACACCCAGCTCTACCTTTCTAACTTCCTTCTCCAATTTTTCCCTCCTCATCGACAGCTCCTCTGTGTCCCCCTCCCCTCAGGTTGAGAGTCTGGGTGTCATCCTCGACAGTTCACTATCCTTTCACTCCCACATCAATAGCATCACCCGGTCCACTCACTTCCATCTACACTCCATAAACCGTAAACTGTTTTTTAATTCCCCTTACAGTGACCTTGGGTGTCCTGAAAGGCGCTTTTAAATAAAATGCATTATTATTATTATTATTATTATTATTATTATTATTATTATTATTATTATGTTGCCATGTGACTTAAGTCATCCATAATAAACTAATTAAAAACATTGCACATCATATGCTTCAGTTTCCAAATTGATGTTGGATGAAGATGACAAACCTCACAGTTTTGAAGAGCAGATTTAAAAGTTGTGTCATTGTATTCAGTTGTTCAGTCCTGAACTGAAATAGTAGGATTTAAATGTCACTTTAAATAAACTGCCTATTTGATTCATCACTAAGAGAGCAGAGAGAGGATATTTGACCTTTTATGCTCTAAATGTGGCAGTTAAAACCAACTCCCCCATTACTGCTAAGGTCTTGTACATGCATGTTCAACACCTACGTTAGCGCTTTGCACTTGCACACTCAACATCTCCGTATCAGTCGCTCGAGCCTATTCAAGGCCCTCCTAACAGTGTCATATGTGCTCCACAGCGGGGAAAGCCACCACTGATGAGGAGCTGGAGGAGATGCTAGAGGAGGAAATGCAGCTGTCTTCACTGCAGGGGTAAGACCGATGCGTTTGATCTCTACATGTACAAGAGAGTTGACACAAAATGCACGCAGACATGACAGAAGCAGTCAGTTAACTCAATAAATCAGTGCTGTCTTGCTCTGATTATTGTTAAGCAGCTTGAGATTTTTTTTTTGTGATTTGAGGAGAATTCCCTTGAGATTTTGAGTAAAAAAAAAAAAAAAAAAACTGAACGCAATGACTACAGTTGTGGTGTACAGTGATCCCAATTCACGCTTTAAGTTTTAGTTGTTCGCGGATTTTTCAGAAATATATAATATAATAAAAAATCAAGAAAAAATTGCGGAAGATTCACAGGATGTTGTGCGCGTTCTCTCACAGCGAAGAAATGTTGTGAGCCAGCCTGCCCCCTTTAAGAAGGTAGCCTTATGGGTAATGATGTGGCCTTATGGGTAATGTAGTGTGTGTGTCGTGGGACGGCAGAATGAAAACGAGGTTAGATGAAAAGTGTAGTGAGCATCAACAGCAGCCCAGCGTGTATAGATTTACATTCTCTGTTAACCGACAGGAGCCCAACAATACAACCTGTGTGATGTTACAAGTTCCTGCAGTGCCAGAATAAAGTGCTTGTTCCATACAGAGAAAACCGGACTGTTTCTTTTGTTGTTGTTAGCGTGTTAGCTGCTAATTACGAGCCAAAAATAGCACAATAACAGCGGTTTCTTTACTACGGTTCAGAGACCAGAGGCTGTGAAGGTAACAGAAAGACCACAGTTGAGCCTTTGTCTTGTTTTGCTGCAGTGCCTCGCTACTTTTTTGAGGTTTTTAAACATATTCTAAACATGTTATTTAGGCTCGGGGGTCTCCAGCTCCAGTTTGCGGGTTTTGAATTTTGAGGGGGGGGGTCGCCGGTCCCTATTAAGCGCGGAAATTAAGGGATCACCGTACTAGCTCAGCACTCAGGACAAGCTGCTGTTTGAATTTTTCCAGCAGTCCATGAGGTCTTGAACAAAACCTTATGCATTTGCTTTGCAGTTCAAGAGGTTGCAAGAGGTTCAACAAACTCTGAGTCTAAAAAAAAACCTTACTCTGAGTTGACAAGAGAGAGCTTCCAGTTTCAAATCCAGGGTTTAGAGTAGGTTGGTGCAGGTACTGTGGTGTCTATTTGTTCAAATGCTGGTATGACTGAGGTAATCCACTGAGGTGATCTCATACCTCCTATGTTATCTCCCACATCCCGCTGCTTCATGCCACTGCTTTCCACAAAAGACCAAACTCTATCACCATAACAGATAATGCATAATGATTAGACGTGCCCCTAGGTTGAACACATCTGTAATTTGCAGGAACAATATATGATGCACACGTTTGAAAATTCAGCTGTTAACTCGGCTCCAGACTTTGTGCGGAAGAATAAAGCTCTCTGGACTCAGCTTCGTTGAGACTCCAGTGCTTATTTTGCTTCTGCGTTCCTCTCTGAAGAAGATCTGAACACTGAAACTTTTCAAGAAAAAGACTAAAATAAAAGACTGAGTGTGGCGCCTCAGGCAGGACCAGATCCAGACATCAACTGGCCCCAAACCAGCCTGAAAAACTCTTCGTAGAGTAGGTTGCTTCCAGACATATCTAAGAAAAAAATAACATTTGATAATCCTGTATTTATCCTCACAACGGAGAAATTTATAGTTAAAGCAACAGGAAAGTTCACACAGGTGCAAACAAAATTACACAAGTATTGAAAGATATGATATAAGAGGTGGAGTAGAAAAAACATTATGAACAGAACAACTCGACTCCAAAGAATATTCACAGAAAAATGTTAATTATGATGATAAAGTATGTTGCTGTCACCCATAGTTTGCTGAAATTGTATTCTGGGTAGGGCTGGGCAAGTTAATGCGTTATTATTGCGTTAACACAATAATTTATTAACGCTGACATTTATTTTATCGTGCATTAACGCATGTTGCTCACATGCTTTTGTTTTGAAAAGTCTGTTACTGGCTGCTGCAGAACCAGAAAAGAATTGGCAGAAAAAACATGCAGAAAAGCTAAAACAGACATGGAGAACGGTAAAAACTTCAGGTAGCAACTCAGGTAGCAATATTAACAATTCTGTTTGAAAACAAAAATTCTGGACTGCAACAAAACTTTGGCGTTCATTCCTCCATGTTCCATCAGATCTGCTCCATGTGTTCACTGTCCTGCTGTTCTCTAGCTGGTTACTGCAGTGCAGCTCCATCTAGTGGCACAGATGTGTAATGACAACAGAAAGTCCAGTCCTCGATTTTAAAACAAATTCAGTTCTGTGGCCCTGTTTTTTAATTTCATATATTTGATCCAAGTCTAAAATTTAAATATAAAAAAAAAAAAAAAAAAAAAGCATTTTTGGGGGTTTTTTTTGTGTTAGATTTAAAAATGAAAAACGTAATAAAAATTCACTTTTTAATTTTTTTTAAAATTTTTGATTGACAATTGAAAATGGAAAGAATGAATGATACACGGATTGGCAAAGTTACTGAACTTTAACATGGAACATTTTCATTTTAAAGTTCTCCCAGACGGAGGATTCAACAGAAACAAGGTTATTTGTAACAACTGACAAGTTGAACTCCCCGTTAAAAGTTTCTGCTGTTACCTCAGAAATGACCTGTTTTAATATTCTGATTGTGGCCTCTAGATTGTTAGGATTTTGTTGGTAGACTTTTTTTTATTTTTCATAAAAACAGGATGACATTAATGCCCTGGCAGTGGCAATAAGCTTTATTTTATTTTACATTTTTTAAGATGAGATTTACACTAAATATGTGTTACTGACAAGTGCTGATGTTAAAAGTGTTTGAACAAATGTTATGGCACTTTAGTTCATATGGCAGCAGAACATTTAAATAAAAGTGACTTTTACACTACTTTTAATTCATTATTTGATTTTTCGTATACAATGCGATTAACTGTGATTAATCAGGGAAATCATTTTAATCGTTGCCCTAGTCAAAAAACAAATAATCACAAAAACACCAAAAGGTCAGCAGTTTCATGATAGATCAAGCTTGATATGAAAAAATATCGGTATTGGAATCGGTATTGGTATTGGTATTGGTATCTGTATCGGCGATACTGGCCCTGTATTTACTTGGTATCGGATCATTACCAAAATTCCCAGTATCGCCCCAGACACTGACTCCAGGTCTGTTTGTGTGCAGCTCAGTGGCCTGAACCTTCAAATATTCATTTAATATGTACCAGAGGTATTTGCGGCCATGTTTCTGTGAATCTTTGATGAAACGCATCAGCTTCACAGTTCAGTCTGTGTTTCGTTGAGAAGATGCTTCCACGGCAGACAGTGCTGGTCTGTGGAGCTGCTGTGAACCATGTGGTGACCGTGCTGTAATACGTCCCTGTCTCCTCTCGTATCCGAAGATCACAGAGTCAAAGATCAACCAGCAGGCCCTGAATGAGATCGAGGCCCGCCATAAGGACATCATGAGGCTGGAGAGCAGCATCAAGGAGCTCCACGACATGTTTGTGGATATCGCCATGCTGGTTGAGAACCAGGTAACCACACAAGCAGGACGCATGACGTCATAAAGAGAGCGTCATTAATGTCACACATTACCATCAGTGTCCTAATTAGCTCCAGATCTGAGGACATTAGCTTATCTTGTGTGTCTTGTTTCTTCATCTAAGAGAACTTCAATCTCTTATTAGTCCATTAAAGAAATAACTTGATAAAGCAGGGGGCTTGAAAGTTCAGGAAACAGCCTGATAAATGTGTTTTGTACAGTTTTCTAGAAAGTTGTGTCACTGGTGTCAATCACATACCGTAAAGTTGAGTTGGTCCTTATCAGCTCACATCGCGATGTCAGGTGGCCTGACATCGCTGTTTGACCACCACCTGATGTCACAGTAGGTTAGGGTTAGGGGTTAGGGTTAGGGGCTTAACCCCTAACCCCTAACCCTGGACCGATCCCATCCCCAGGCCATTTTTTAGACCCAACCTCAACTCTGAACCCCTCCCACACCACACTTGCACCCAACATACGTCCTTGTCAAGGGTCTCCATGCCTCACTTGCACGCACCTTATACTCAAGTGACTCCTCTCTCCACCTCACCCCACTTACATGCACCTTACAACCAAGGTGCCACCAAACCCCACCTGGACGCACCTTATACCACTCTCAAGAATGCCCTCCTGCCTTCCCTCACCCATTTTCCTCCATCCTCATACCTGACCCCAATCCTCTTTTATTACCCTAAACTCCCCCCTCCTACTCTTTTTATTTCTTAAGCCTAACCCTAACCCCAAACCCCACCCCCCGTTATACTTTTTTAAGCCTTACCCTAACCCCCCCACTCCTTTTTTTTCTTAAGCCCAACCCCAACCCTTACTCCCTCCCCTGCTTTTTTACTTTTTTATTTTATTTAGCCTAACCCTAACCTTTCTATTTATCTATTTCTTTTAATTGTTTTTTAAGCATAACCCCAGTCCCAACCTCACCCTCCTCTCCTACTTTATTTCTTAACCCTAACCCTAACCCTCACCCCCATCCCCTCTTTTCTACTTCTCTTTTCTCTAACCCAACCCTGATCGCAAAACCCCCACCCCTACACCACACTGACACCCAACACACGTTCATATCAAGGGGCTCATACCCCATTACACACACCTGATACTCAAGGGGCCTCCAAAACCCCACTTGCACACACCTTATACCAAACTCACAAATACCCCCCCCCCCCCCTTTTTCTCTCTCTTATGCCGGGCATACACTGTGGGATATTTTAAATCGTTTGATTCAGCCCTATCTCACACTGCACGACTAGATCGCTGAGTTCAGAAGTTCGCAGCCCACGAGTAATGCTCTCACACTGTACGGCCCGATGCTCTGATGCGACATGACTGCTTACACTATACGTTCATAACGCACCGAAGGGTGCGTTCGAAATGAGCCAGGCCTGCGGAGAATCGATCACCGGCAGTCGGCGCACAATGCAGATAAGAACACGTTTCATGCAACAGGAGGATCACTTTTATTTTAACTTCAATCAGCGATCGAGGACACTTTATCTAAGAACGTGGTCTGCAAACTACAGGTAACATACAGGTGATCTAACAGGAAGTAAGTGTCTCCTCCTGTATGTGCTGGAAACTGTCTGACTTGACTACAGCTTTTTGTCTCCACCTCCTGCTGCGGCCGCCTGATCTCGTCTACTCGCCAGGCGAGCCGCAGTTCATCTCAAACGCACCTACTGCTTCTACTGTGCGATACCTTCACGAGGAGCGACCAGGATTTCAAACAAGTTTGATTTCCTTGCGAGCACACAACTTGTGATCGGGAGCTCGTCGGGAGGTGTTGATCTCTCGTCGTTACCCCATGTATACTGCACGAAGCACGACCCACGATAGGGTCGAAATTCGGCCCGATCCAAAAAATACTCGGACGACTGGAAAATCGGCTCAAAACGAGCCGACAGTCGCACAGTGTATGCCCGGCTTTAGTCTCTACCTGCACCCACTAGCCACCTACAAAGACACAGGATTCATCTCGAATCCAACGCACCCACATGGACAACTTCACAACTGAATTGTCCATTCACTACACAGGACATCTTATACTCAATAGCCTTGGCTGGCCCAAGTGGGCCTACACCATACACAACACAAAGTAAATAGTACGGCGAATGAACCTCAACTGGCTGTATGCAAGAAGAAACTTACTCCACATTTCCAGGACGTCATTGGACGGTGGAAGAAGCAGAGTTGGTCTTATCTCGATAAAGCCCACAGGTCAAAAACCTAACCCTAACCCCTAAACCTAACCCCTAACCCTAACCTCTAACCCTAACCTCTAACCCTAACCTCTAACCCTAACCCCTAACCCTAACCTCTAACCCTAACCTCTAACCCTAACCCTAACCCTAACCTCTAACCCTAACCTCTAACTCTAACCTCTAACCCTACCAACGACAGCGCGAACTGTGACGCCAACGAGCTCAGCATCAGCTGATCCTGGAGCTGCGGAGCGGAGCTGCTCGGATGATGAGTGGACGACCAAGCACCGTTGACTCCTGTCCATATGTTGTTGTTGTTGTTTCTGTATGTTTCTCTTGGACGGTGTACTGGGAAGACAAATTTCACTGTGTTGGGACGCTGGCTCAGTGACAATAATAAATCTGATTCTGATTCTGATTCTGATTGTCCGGCGTGGTTACCGCAACGGAGGAAAGTCTCATCAACCTCCTGCTTTCCTGCGAAACTCTCGGACTCCTGGATGAAACACAAGCACAGAACACACAGCGCAGAAAAAGGATCACTTCTTCACTGGCTCTCTGCCTCTGTGTCTTCTTTTTCGAACCCTTCTCAGGGAGGCATGATCGACAGGATCGAGAGCAACATGGACCAGTCGGTGGGGTTTGTGGAACGGGCGGTGGCTGACACCAAGAAGGCCGCAAAGTACCAGCAGGAGGCGCGAAGGGTGAGTCGGCTCTCTTCAGAGAGGGTGAAACAAGCAGACAGAGCAGATGATTGATGGTGGTGATGGCGTGTCAGGAGGAGGCAGCTGAGTCCAACAGTAATTCAAGGTGGCCGCAGGGCCACGGGACGTTTTAGGTTGGCGCTGATGCTCGTCAGGCCTGCTTCATTGACTCGATTCGATGTGACTCCAGTCATTTAACTGCATCTTCCCTCTCTGCCTCTCCAGAAACAAATGATGATCTTCTGCTGCTGCGTGATCCTGGCCCTCGTCCTCGGCTCGTTCGTCTACAGCTTCATCAAGTAGAGGACCTGCACGAGGCCGGTCCATCGGCTGGGGGGGTGGGGGGTGGGGGGCGTTTCAGTGTGGAGTAGGTTCATGACCCCTGCCAGTGACTCCCAGACCTGAGTTCAGTTTCAGAGCATCGTTACAGTCCGGTCCAGAGGGAAGTCTGCCCTGAAGAGAATCTCATAACAAGACGAGACTCCACACCATTCAGAGCACAAGCAGCTGCCTCGTCTCTTCGTTTGTTGTTTAACCCTGCAAAGCTCAGATCGACAGTCTTCTGACTGCGTTAAGCCCAACCAAACACTGGTGCTGAAGACAGGACCCCCGACGGCCCTGTTCACGCTGTGTGTTCGTGATATTTTAGGAAAGTTATACTGGACCTCTTTGTGTTGAATCCAGACGTTTACATCCAGTTCAGTAAAAGTCATATGTTTCATCCAGCAGTCCATTAATTCCTATAAGAACCTCCATGATCTCTGATCAACACCAGTGGAATCAACTCAATCCCAATGCTATCAATGCTAACATCTCCAACGCCAGATCAATGCTATCAATGTTAACATCTCCAACGCTAGATCAATGCTGTCAATGCTAACATTTCCAACGCCAGATCAATGCTATCAATGTTAACATCTCCAACGCCAGATCAATGCTATCAATGTTAACATCTCCAACGCTAGATCAATGCTGTCAATGCTAACATTTCCAACGCCAGATCAATGCTATCAATGTTAACATCTCCAACGCCAGATCAATGCTATCAATGTTAACATCTCCAATGCTAGATCAATGCTATCAATGTTAACATCTCCAATGCTAGATCAATGCTATCAATGTTAACATCTCCAACGCTAGATCAATGCTGTCAATGCTAACATTTCCAACGCTAGATCAATGCCATCAATGCTAACATCTCCAACACCAGATCAATGCTGTCATGGGAAAGAAATTAATTCTCTAATTTGTACAGAGCCTTGCGAAAGTATTCGGCCCCCTTGAACTTTTCAACCTTTTGCCACATTTCAGGCTTCAAACATGAAACATAAAATTTAAATTTTTTGTCAAGAATCAACAACAAGTGGGACACAATTGTGAAGAGGAACAGAATTTATTGGATATTTTAAACTTTTTTAACAAATAAAAAACTGAAAAGTGGGGCGTGCAATATTATTGGTGTGAATACTTTGTAGCGCCCCCTTCTGCTGTAGTTCCAGCTGCCAGTCTCTTGGGGTTTGTTTCTATCAGTTTAACACATCCTAGAGACTAAATTCTGGTCCATTCTTCCTGTAAAACAGCTGGAGCTCAGTGAGGTTGGATGGAGAGCGTTTGTGAACAGCAGTCTTCAGCTCTTTCCACAGATTCTGGACTGGATTCAGGTCTGGACTTTGACTTGGCCGTTCTAACACCTGGATACGTTTATTTGTGAATCCGTTCCATTGTAGATTTGTTTCCATGTTTTGGATCATTGTCCTGTTGGAAGATAAATCTCCGTCCCAGTCTCAGGTCTTCTGCAGACTCCAACAGGTTTTCTCCCAGAATGCTCCTGTATTTCGCTCCATCCATCTTCCATCAGTTTAAACCATCGTCCCTGTCCCTGCTGAAGAAAAGCAGGCCCAGACCATGATGCTGCCACCACCATGTTTGACAGTGGGGATGGTGTGTTCAGGGTGATGAGCTGTGTTGCTTTTACTCCAAACATATCGTTTTGCATTGTGGCCAAAAAGTTTGATTTTGGTTTCATCTGACCAGAGCTCCTTCTTCCACATGTTTGGTGAGACTCCAGGTGGCTTGTGGCAAACTTTAAACCAGACTTTTTATGGATATCTTTGAGAAATATCTTTCTTCTTGCCACTCTTCCATAAAGGCCAGATTTGTTCAGTGTAGGACTGATTGTTGTCCTCTGGACAGACTCTCCCACCTCAGCTGTAGATCAGTTCATCCAGAGTGATCATGGGCCTCTTGGCTGCATCTCTGATCAGTCTTCTCCTTGTTCCAGATGAAAGTTTAGAGAGACGGCCGGGTCTTGGTAGATCTGCAGTGGTCTGATACTCCTTCCATTTCAGTCTGATTGCTTGCTCAGAGCTCCTTGAGATGTTTAAAGCTTGGGGAATCTTTTGTATCCACATCCAGCTTTAAACTTCTCCACAACAGTATCTGGGACCTGCCTGGTGTGTTCCTTGGTCTTCATGATGCTCTCTGAGCTTTAAACAGAAACCTGAGACTATCACAGAGCAGGTGCATTTATACGGAGACTTGATCACACACAGGTGGATTCTATTGATCATCATCAGTCATTCAGACAACATTGGATCATTCAGAGATCCTCACTGAACTGCTGGAGTCAGTTTGCTGCGCTGAAAGTAATAACAATAATATTGCATGCCCCACTTTAGAGTTTTTTATTTGTTCAAAAATGTTTAAAATATCCAATGAATTTCATTCCACTTCACGATTGTGTCTCACTTGCTGTTGATTCTTGACAAAAAAGTAACATTTTATATCTTTATGTTTGAAGTCTGAAATGTGGCAAAAGGTTGAAAAGTTCAAGGGGTCCGAATACTTTCACACTGTAACTAACAGTCACTTTCAACCCATACGATTTCACTGCATGGTCAAACCCCCCCCCAAAAAAAAAAAAAAAAAAAAAAAGCTTGTTCTTCAAAGATCCGCCAGATATGACTGGATGATATCACAGCGTATACCTTCTTACCTTCTGAAATCCATGCCACAAATTGAATTTTTTCAGGAGGCACAAGTCAAATAACGCCGCGAAAAGCCCCGAAAAGCCCTGGGATCAGTTTCACAACTGAGAGAGATTATGGAGGATCCATAGAAATGAATAGACGACATGCATGAGTGCATAGAGGCAAACGGGAACGTCAGTCTGGGACTTAAAACTCTGACTTCTACCTTTTAGATGTGAGACAGCGTTATACGTTAGGCTTGTAAAGATCTTTCTAAAGTTTGTCAGTCATAAGTTACGTCTCTGTTAACTTCTCCATCCTTCCCCTTCATGAACCAAAGCCTTTGTTGGCTGGCCCTCCACATCTCCATCCCTACAAGGCTGCTAGAGGATATTTTTGGCTCCTGAGCTGCTCTGTTAGCTGATTTGGACGTGCACCGTCACAACTCTGAGGGCAATAAAAGTGGCACACTTCCCTGTGCGACCGCACGACTGCTGCGCTGTGCGACGTGGCGTTTGTATCGTAAGTACTGGCACGGCCGTTGTCCTTCTTTTGTACATTTGTCAGTTAAGTGGAAGCATACTGTGCCAGTACTTACGTTATCGACCGCCTCCACTCGGACGGTTCATGCGTCGTGGATCCTGCATCTGCTCTGAAGTCAGACTGGGCCTTTATCCAAACAAGTTTCCTTACAAAATCAGGTGTCGCTTTCATGTTGAGCTCAGGAGAAGAGATCCTGACTATAGAGATGTCATCACCCTGGAATAGATCTCTGTTTGGAGTGTCACATAAAAGACAGAAGTAGACGTAGGCCTGCTTTATTTGATGATAGTTTTTTACTGCTTTAGGTCCTTCTTATTTATGTTTTTATTACAAAAATTGACTTCATATTTCTGCTTGTGCTTCCCACCTTTTGTTTACATAACTGCTGTCTCCAAAGAGGTCACTCTGGTTTTAAAACCACTCCACGTAGCAGTACCACTCCTGACCACATGGCGGCATACGGATCTGCCACGCACGGCATCGCATTAATGAGTGTTTTGAACACATTAACTTCCTTGGGATATGCTGCCCCCGTGTGGTCAGAGGTGGTATTTCTACACGGAGTGGCTTTAACTGATGCTTTGACTCGTCTCTTACATTTGCAACCTTCCTGTTTGGTCCAAATCCACAAAAGCAGTGACCTCCATTGCAGGTGTGACTGAGGTTTTACAGCAGCCTGCTTCTGCATCAATTTCTTTATCAACCAGATTCTGATTTAGCAGTTTGATCCGCTGTTTGATCAAACTTTCTCCCTTGAAAAAGAACACACAGCAGCAAGAAAAAGTATGTGAACAGCCCGCACGTATCTGAGGCAGCATGGCGGCTTGGTATTGAGCACCGTTGCCTCACAGCTGGAAGGTTCCTGGTTTGAATCCTGGCTGGGACCTTGCTGTGTGGACTTTGCATGTTCTCCCTGTGCTTGTGGGGTTTGTCTGGATACTCCAGTTTCCTCTGACGGTGCAAAAACCTGTATGTTAGGCCACAGAAGTGAGTGTGACAGTGTGTGGTTGACCATCTGGATGTGGCCTTTGTGATGGACTGGTGACCTGTCCATCTCAGGGGGCAGCTTACCAACATCAAAGCATCATCTCAGTGGGCTTGCTTTACATCCTTGAGGCCTGGACCACCTGCCTTGGTGGAGGGAAAAGTTCATCAAAATATCCTATGGAGTAATGTCACGGTGGTTGTCCACCAACTGAAGCTTAATGGAAGTGAGGTGATTCAGCAGGACAGTGGTCCACCACAGAAGGACTTTAGGGTAGCCCCCCAGTCAGAGTCCAGACCTTGACCCCATACAGATGCAGTGGATTGAACTTTAAAGAACCGTTCATCACAGGCATCCAACACATATGTCTGCTCTGGAGCAGTTCCGGTAATTGTGTCTGTCTGTAATTGTGGCTAACCTGAAATGAATCACATACTTTTTCTTGCCATTGTATTTACACTCCGATATTTCCTGTAAAGTGTGCACCATAAGGGAGCAGGTTGGAAATGAGACCAGACCAACAGTGGACCATGACTCATTATTATTTCTGAGCTTTTGAGAAAAAAACCTTGTGTGACTTTTGTGTCCTTCCTTCCCTCATGAACCTTTTTCCTGTAACCATGTAGAAGTGTAGGAGGGAAGAGGGAAATTTGCTATTTGTACGTCTTTTGTAGCCTCGTACGTTTGTTTGACAGAATAAAACCAGTCTGTTGTGTTTTCTGCGTCTCACTGTGTGTGTGTGTGTGTGTGTTCCGCGGTGCGGCGTGGTCCTCTCGCTCGCCGTAGTCTCTCCGCCAGTGTTTGACAGACAGGCGCTTTCCACCAATCACTGGCGCCATCGAGCATCCACCAGCCAATGGGCTCTCACTCATGGGGGTGGAGACGCCTATTTGTGGCGGTGAGGTTTACAAATCGCGTGTCCGAGGCGTGAGCGCTCGGTAGAAGGAGGGAGACCACAGAGGGTTTAGCACCTGTTGGATCACCCCCGGTGTACCGAAGCGTCGTTTCCTCCGGAATAATGGGGGTAAGAACCGAACACCTCTGTGTTTATGAGGTAATTTGGGTCATTTATAAATGATTCCTGCTTATAACTGGCTCACGGGGCGGGAGTTAAAGCGTCGCCTCATCGTGCGATTGGCTGCTGTTCGTGACTGACTTGGTGTTCATCCAATTACGAACGTGGGCGGGACATAGCGACTGACTCGTGTGACGTTGCCGCGTCGGTGTGCTCCTACTGGTGGAGTGTCAACCGTGACAATTAAGTGGCGATTCTCTGTCCAATCACGGTCCGACCGTGTCTTACGTTGAAGGACACCGCCGTGGACCAATCAGCGGCTCGCTGGTCTGGCCGTGATTGGTCAAGCGCACAAAGATGTTTTGGTGCGCTGCTGTAACGGAGCGGGTCTTTACTCTGCGGTCGCAACTCGTTCACAAAAGTACACCAAAGTGTTTCGGTCCGCTGCAGAAGTTCATATCGCGGCTGCCGTGTCACGCGGGGGGGCACAGATAACGGCTCCACGGACCCCGGAGTTCTTCTGAGGGAAGGGGCGGGCCGTGCGCCAGGTTCGGTTTGGACTGTTTAAGGCGCGGAACGCCGCTGTGGTGTCTTGTCGGGTTTCGTCTCCCTCAGGATCCTGTGTTCGCTTCAATAGTATCTGACGACCCATGAACGTCCGATGCTGTTCGTTGAAGACCAGACCGACCCGGACTGGACGGAGTCAGGCGGGCTGAACGGCGGACCGTGAACTCCGGTGGTTCATGTGACCCTTATTTATCTGTTAAACTCTATTCGGGGCGGCTGCCGGTCCGTCTAGACTGGTTTGTTTTCTTCTCCGTGTTGTCTTCCACTGAGCATGGACGACTCTCAGCCGCGGTACAGTAAAAGACTGGTAAGTTTGAGCACTCACCGCGCATGCGCTTGCGGAGAAAGTCTGCGTTATTAAATGGACTGAAGTTGATGAGCAGCAAGTAACTCAATTAAAAGGTTATCTTGTTTCAGTGAGACTGTAGAGAGACCTGAAGGGGAAAAAAAGCAAAATAAAGGTGTAAAAACACCTGTACTGTACGGTTTAGAAACTACAATAGCTTTGTTTACTTTTCAGATATACAGTTAATTTATACATTACCAGTTTACAACAAGAGATCTGTCGGCACCTCTATAAAGTACAAAAGTCAGCACCTTCTCCTTAAGTTTCTTTTTGAAATCATTTGTTTATGTATGGGAATAATAGAAAAAATCTGATCGTAGTATTAGAAATATGCAGTCTAATGCAACAACATAACAGATTTAATGTGTCAGACCGTACGGTTTGCATCTGCTTAATGTTGGGTATTGTGTCAAGAATGGCATGCCCAGACGGTAGCCCTCCTAAATCACTGGCTACGACTGATGCAGAGATGCGGGCAGATGTAGAACTGGGTCATCAGTCTGCGCCGCTGGTAAACAAACGACGTGTAACGCCAGTGCTCAGAGGGACTACCATCAGCAGGGGTCTTAAAGAAACAACTGTCTCTGCACGTCAGTCTGGAAAATGTTAGAATTTCCCAGCTGTTTACAGTTCAACTTTCCACAGCGATTAAGGGCGATTAACAAGTAGACAGCATTCAACAGTTTTCAGTCTTAAAGACGTTAAAGTCTATCACTGCACAATAGAGGTAACCTGAGTTCGAACCTCAGCAGGGGCCTTTCTGTGTGGAGTTTCCAGGTTCTCCTGGTGCTTGTGTGGGTTTCCTGCAGCTTCCTCCCACAGTCCAAAGACATGCATATCAGGTTAACTGGTGGCTCTAAGTGGCCCGTTGGAGTGATTGTGAGCGTTGATGGTTGTTTGACTACATGTGACCCTGTGATGGACTGGTGACCTGTCCAGGTGGACCCTGCCTTTAGACCTGAAGAGAGATGGATAGACTCCAGCAGACCCCTGTGACTCTAGATTAGGGATGTAACGAGATGGAAAATTTGATATCTCAATGATGGTGACCAAATTATCGTGGTTATTCTTAATTGTTGTACAGATGTCTAAAAAACTAATTTCACAAAATCTTGTGATTTTTCTTGTCAAACTAAAACATTAGAAGCCAAAATCTTGTAAAAATGGAACTTTCACATTAAAAGGGAAAACATCTGGCACAGAAAGAGATTTTATTTTAAATGAACAAAATAAAATATGGATCACAAAAACATTTTTTGCTTGCATGCTCTACAGACAGAATAATTGTCCTCCAACAGTTGTCTCTTTGCATTCTTAAATAAATAAAACAAAATATGCCCAGACCTCAGATTTGGTCCTTTTTAGTGGGTTCATAAATGTCCTGCGTGGTATCACCAGTTTCCGCCATGATTACGTTACGATACCGATGTCACAAGCGCGAGACTTGAATGAGGCTGATATTACATCCCGGTATGCAAGTCAAACATAAACGGTAGTCATTATTCTGTAAAATTTCATCACGCTTTACCGTAATACCAGTAACCGCTCCATCCCTCCTCTAGATAGGATTAAATGGGTAAGGATAATGGTTGATGGTTGGGTCAGCATGGTGACATCCTTCCACATTTTGTACTTGTGTTTTCTTTTTGAATCAGTGGGAGTTTTGTATTTATTTATTTTATTATTATTATTTTTTAATTTATCAAAAAGTGAAAGTCTTTGAATCTTCCAAAAGCTCCAAAGGCAGCAGTAATGACTGGTTTCAGCTGGTGCTGCCACCTACAGGACAAATGTTTTCTGTACTTGGGTATCCCTTATTTGACGAAGACAGAACAGGTTTGGTCTGTTTGGGAGGGTCGGCAGTAGAAAACCACTTCTGTCTAATAAAAAAAAAAAAAAAAATGGAGCATGGATGCACAACTGAAGTTCACAAAACTCATCTGAGCAAACCACCGGACTTCTGGAACAATCTCTTCCGGACAGGTGAGACCCAGTGGAGACGTTTAACTTTAATGTCTACACAGAACATGAAACGGCGTGAAACTGCAGCTGCTGTGAACAGCGGTCATTCACGTCCAGCAGTGGAGAGTCGTCTCACCAGGATGGGCCCTCGGTGGTCTGGAAGCGTCCCAACACTGACGGCCCGCTCTGCTCCAGAGATGGGCTTCAAGTCTGTTTGGACTGGACCGCTGCTGGACCTTGATAATTTACACACCAAACATTGAGTTGGAAGGAAGTCAGACACGAGAACGATGTAAAGAACCACGAGGGAGCCCATTACGCTAACCTGGCATTACGTTAACCTGTGGAGGCTGCGTTTAAACAAGTCGGAGGGTTTTAGAAGAGATCAGTTACTAGGAAGGGGGCGGTGCTTACCGAAAGGTCAATTGTTCATGAAAGTGATCCAGATGACTTGATCTGTTGCAGTGAGCGGCCCTGAACAGTCCAGAGGCTCCGCCCCCGTCAGTCTGCTTTATTTAAAAAAAGAAAAATCATTTCTTGTGCTTGAGAGCATGTATGTTGGTGTCTGAAGTGTCTGAATCCCACATAACTCAGGGTTTCCTGCAGGAAAAAACTTTGGCCGGGGGGGGGGTGGTTCAAGCCGAGAACGGTAGCCGAGAACCAAAAAAAAAGGATAAATTACTTAATTAATTAGATTGTTCAATTATTATTTTTTGCCCTCAAATATGAAAGAAGTTGCTTAACAACAAACCCACAAACATGAGATGGAAAACACTATAAAGTGTAGGCTACCTCAGTTTCTTAACTAAAAGACTATGTCTCATTTACTCTACTACTGATCAATTGCATACCAGTAAATTACATAAGTGGCTTACCTTTTTTGACTGGGCGGACTGGTCATCAATCACCTCAGAGTGACAGCTGTCAGTGAAGCTACGTGAGCTTGGAGTCCAGATGACAGGCAGTGCGCCCTTGGTCTTTATTTATTTAGTTAGTTAGTTTAAATACCTAATGTTCTTTTTTTTTCTTTTATAACAAAGTTAACATAATGTTGATTAGTGTGTGCGTGTGTCACTTAATGAATTGTCGAACCAAAAAAAAAAAAAAACGGCAGTGAGAGGTCGCACTGTCTGGTCAAAACAAAAGCAAACCCGGGTCTATTACGAATAAAGTTTACCAGAATCTCTACTGACTATAAATAATTAACGGACCGACATAAAGCGAGCGGAGGAAAACTTGTATTGAAGTGAGACGAGACGTGAGCTGTCAAACGTGAGTGATCGACAGAGAGGTTATTACTGTGTGTGTGTGAAAGAGAGAGAGAGAGGTGGCCCAGAATGCACTGCAGGCAAACAGCGCAGCACTAGAAAATCAACATTAATTCATTATAACACAAACCTATGTGCGCTGATCAGTTCTCAAGCGCTGCCGTGTCGCTTGCATGCATTGCATTTTTTTTTTTTTTTTCCCGACATTTTTTTTTTCCCGACATTGTAGCCCGGGCGCTCGAGATTTCAGGCCGGGCGGGGCGCCTGGCCAGATAAGGTCTGCAGGAAACCCTGAACTCAGTCTGACAGCAACTCAGCCACCCAGCTGGTGTCAAGACCACATCTGTGTCAGGACCGAAGGGAAAACGGAGCTGTCAATGTTGGGATTTATTCAGAATCTGAACAAAAAAGACAAGAACATGATGAAGAAATGTTTTCCTTTTACTTGTATTAAAAAAAACCAAATGCACAGATACAACAGGCGTGGTCATTAACTGACTGTTTCAAACAGAGACTGACGAGGACAGGATGACATCAGTTTATCTGAATGTCTGCTTGGATTAATCGTCCAGCCGGGTCTCACACTGCTTTCAGGCACAAAACCTGTTTATCTAAAACACTTTTCAACTCAGCGGGAGAAAACAGGAGCCTCTGACTGTTCAGAGTCTTAAATAACATTAAAGTAACATTGGCCGACATTCAGGTTCGTTTGTATCAAGTGACAGATTTAAAACGGTGCTCGAACATTATGAGAATTAATTTACTTTGCCATCAGCTGCTGAGTTGGGTATCCAGTTACAACCACCCCCCCCCCCCCCCCCCCCCCCCCCCCCCCACCCCAGTCTGACCCAGTCCATAACTGATATTGGCATGTCCACACCTCAGACTTGATACGCTGCGTGTGTTCATACACACACCATGTCCAGCTCCTTCTGGTTAATTACTGCTTAATTACTGCCTGATATGTTGGTGTTTCTGTCCCGCTGAGGATCCAACACTCCTGAGCGCTCACATGCACGTGACTCGGTCGCCTTCACCGGTCGTCTCTCTCTTTCTTTCTGCCTCCACAGCGGGCTGGTACCCGTCGACGTTACCATGACGACGGCATCTCGGACGAGGAGATTGATGGACGGAGGACGTTTGACCTGGAGGAGAAGGTCAGCAGCCAGAGGTTCGGCTCTGATCGGATCGTCCGCATGGAGGGGAAAGGTGGGCGTGTGTGCCGTCTCCCTGAGACGTTCCACACCGGTTCTGGACAGATCTGCATCACGTTCAAGTTCAACCCGTGGAAACCAGATCCGTTCTGTGCCTTTCTGTTCTCAGACTTCACCTACGAGTACATCCAGAGAGGTGGCCTGAGGGACCCCGTCATGTTTGAGAGACCAGAGGGACTGGGGATCAAGTAGGCTGTCTTCTTCTGCTTCTGCTTCTTCTGCTTCTTTTTCTGCTTCTTCTTCTTCTTTATCTGCTTTTTTCTGCTTCTTCTGCTGATTTTGCTTTTTTTCCTTCTTCTTCTGTTTCTTCTTCTTCTGCTTCTTCTGCTTCTGTTTCTTCTTCTTCTGTTGCTTCTTCTTCTGTTTCTGCTTTTGCTTCTTCTTCTGCTTCTTCTGCTGCTTCTTCTTCTGTTTCTTCATCTGCTTCTGCTTCTTCTTCTGTTTCTTCATCTGCTTCTGCTTCTTCTTCTGCTTCTTCATCTGCTTCTGCTTCTTCTGCTTCTTCATCTGCTTCTGCTTCTTCTTCTGCTGCTTTTTCTGCTTCTTCTTTATCTGCTTTTTTCTGCTTCTTCTGCTGATTTTGCTTTTTTTCCTTCTTCTTCTGCTTTTTTCTCTTCTTTGCTTCTTCTTCTTCTTCTTCTTCTTCTGTTTCTTCTTCTTCTGTTGCTTCTTCTTCTGTTTCTGCTTCTTCTTCTTCTGTTGCTTCTTCTTCTGTTTCTTCTTCTGCTGTTTTTTCTGCTTCTTCTTCTTTGTCTGCTTTTTTCTGCTTCTTCTGCTGATTTTGCTCTTTTTCCTTCTTCTGTTTCTTCTTCTGCTGCTTCTTCTTCTTCTTTTCTTCTTCTTCTTCTTCTGTTTCTTCTTCTGCTTCTGCATCTTCTTCTGCTTCTTCTTCTTCTTCTTCTTCTTCTGCTTCTGCATCTTCTTCTGCTTCTGTTTCTTCTTCTGTTGCTTCTTCTTCTGTTTCTGCTTCTGCTTCTTCTGCTGCTTCTTCTTCTTCTGCTTTCTTCTTTTCTTCTTCTTCTGTTTCTTCTTCTGCTTCTTGCTTCTTCTTCTGCTGCTTTTTCTGCTTCTTCTTTACCTGCTTTTTTCTGCTTCTTCTGCTGATTTTGCTTTTTTTCCTTCTTCTGTTTCTTCTTCTGCTGCTTCTGTTTCTTCTTCTGCTTCTGCTGCTTCTGTTTTCTTCTGCTTCTGCTGCTTCTGTTTCTTCTTCTGCTTCTTCTTCTTCTGTTTCTTCTTCTGTTTCTTCTTCTTCTGTTGCTTCTTCTGCTTCTCTTCTTCTTCTGTTGCTTCTTCTGCTTCTGCATCTTCTTCTGCTGCTTCTTCTTCTGCTGCTTCTGTTTCTTCTTCTTTTCTTCTTCTTCTTCTCATTTTAGCACCAGTTGAACATGTTTATTGAATGCCACAGCTCCAGACATGAGGTGAAGCACTAACCTCCTGACTGCTCTGTGCTTCTGCAGGATGCCAGATCCTGACTTCGGTGTCAATGATGTCAAGATGTTTGTTGGTGAGACTTCTTCAGAGCAGCAGTTTGTGAAGCTCCACGTCTACTGAGTGAACCGATCATCACTGCGTCTCCAGTGCTGAGTGGAGCAGGCGTTCCTGGCTTCAGTAATACCTCTCTGTCTTCTCTCAGGCAGCAGACGGATGATTGACGTGATGGACGTGAGCACTCAGAAGGGGACGGAGATGTCCATGGCCCAGTGGACCCGTTACTACGAGACGCCCGCGTCTCAGAGAGAGAAGCTGTACAACGTCATCAGCCTGGAGTTCAGCCACACCAAGCTGGAGAACCTGGTGAAGAGACCCACCACTGTACGTCAGTGACCCCCCTGACAGTCTGGCTGCTCCGTCCAACAGAAACCAGCGATGATGGGTTGTTTCCTGTGGTTGCTTCATCAGGTGGATCTCATAGACTGGGTGGACAACATGTGGCCTCGTCACCTGAAGGAGAGGCAGAGGGACTCCACCAACTCCATCAATGACATGCAGTACCCCAAAGTGCAGAAGTGAGACTCTGGACCCCCCCCCACCCCCCACCCATCATGACCACCTGTCACTGACCCGACCGACTCTGATGGCGCTGATGTTTCTCCACAGGTACTGCCTGATGAGTGTCCAGGGCTGCTACACAGACTTCCACATCGACTTTGGAGGAACCTCGGTGTGGTATCACATCCTCAGAGGGACCAAGGTGGGGCCATGAGTTGGGGGGGTCAAACATGTCCCGTTTCCAAACAATGTCCGGTATCCTCAGTAGGATTTGTGTCTGCTGTTTTGGTTGGAAATGGTAAAGCCTAGCTGGTGATGCTTAGGGGTGTGAAAAAAAAATCAATTTGGCAATATATCGCAATTTTCGGCCGCCCAATATAATATCAATTATTCAGCTCCTTATACCGATTTTTTTTTTTTTTTATTGGTTACTAATGGTTACTTAAATGTGCAAAAACACTAATAATAAACAATAGATAGGTTCTTTTGAAGCAAATAGTTTGACTCAATTTGTCCTCTGAATGATCAATATCATCTGATGAACATATACAGTGATCCCTTATTTTTCGCGGTTAATGGGAACACCCCCCCCCCCACGAAAATCAAAATCCGCCGAACAGGAACCGGAGCCCCCCGAGCCTCAATAATGTGTTTAAAATATGTTTAACAACCTCAAAAAAGTAGCGAGACACTGCAGCGAAACAAGAGAAAGGCTCAACTGTGGTCTTTCTGTTTCCTTCACAGCCTCTGGTCTCTGAACCGTAGTAAAGAAACTGCTGGTATTGTGCCATTTTTTGCTTGTAATTAGCGGCTAATATGCTAACAACAACAAAAGAAACAGTCCGGTTTTCTCTGCATGGAGCGAGCACTTTATTCTGGCACTGCAGGAACTTGTAACATCACACAGGTTGTATTGTTCAGCTCCTGTCGGTTAACAGAGAATGTAAATCTATACACGCTGGGCTGCTGTTGATGCTCACTACACTTTTCATCTAACCCCGTTTTCATTCTGCTGTCCCACGACTCACACACTACATTACCCATAAGGCCACATCATTACCATAAGGCCGCCTTCTTAAAGGAGCCAGGCTGACTCACAGCATTTCTTCGCAGTAAGAGAATGCGCACAACATCCTGTGATGTTTCCGTGATTTTTTTTCTTTTTTTTTTTTTTTTTTTTATATTATATATTTCTGAAAAATCTGTGAATAACTAAAACTGCGGAATTTAAAGCGCGAATTGTTAAGGGATCACTGTACAGCAACTTGATTTTTCATCTCTACTTTTAATTTTGATATTAACTGGGTAGAATATCATAATATATCGTGATATTATCGTATCGTGGCCCAAGTATCATGATACATATCGTATTGCGAGGTCTTTGCCAATACTCGCCCCTAGTGATGCTGAAACACTCAGGTGTTCAGGTGATGCAGGTGATGGTGAATTGCATGTGTGCTGTTTTCAGGTGTTCTGGCTGATCCCTCCCACTCACCAGAACCTGGAGCTGTATGAGAACTGGGTTCTGTCCGGGAAACAGGGGGACGTGTTCCTGGGAGACCGAGCGTCTGACTGCCAAAGGATCGAGCTGAAGCAGGGCTACACCTTCATCATACCGTCAGGTACGCACCACGGGGGACGCCCACTCGTTGCGGGCCCTGAGGGGCTCGGTCACGAAGCAGAAACTAATGGGCGTGTCTGTGGCACCCTCAGGTTGGATCCACGCCGTCTACACCCCCGTGGACTCCATGGTGTTTGGAGGAAACTTCCTGCACAGCTTCAACATCCCCATGCAGCTCAACATCTGTAACATCGAGGACCGGACTCGGGTGGGTGCGGATGCGCCGTCCTGTAATGAGGAAGACCCCCCGGACTGGTCTCATGATCCATCTCTGATCTTTTCAGGTTCCAGTGAAGTTCCGCTACCCCTTCTTCTACGACATGTGCTGGTACGTGTTGGAGCGCTACGTCTTCAGCCTGACCAGGACCTCCTACCTCACAAATGACTTTCAGAAGTACTCCCTGGGCATCGGTGCGTAGGCCGCCGTCTCGCCGCTCCGCCAGCGAGCAGTGTTGATCTTCCTTCACTGAAGCTGCTCGTTGCCGTTTCCTCGTCAGGTCTGAAGAGGCCACCAGGCGCTGAACTAGCCACCGAGTCAGAGAACGAGCTGGACGAGGGTGGTACTGGCACCGACGATCCACTGGGACAGCTGTCCGAGGTCCACCTGACCCCCCTGGAGCTGGAGGGACTGTGGAACCTGCTGGGTAAACTGGAGGCGCTGCCCTCCAGCAAGAAGTGCGTCCCCACGGGGATCCAGAGTGCGTCGGCACTCGTTAATCACGTCAAGGTATTCCCGTGTGTGACGCGTTGATCCAAAGTAGTGTTTTAGCTTCCTGCAGTTTCCGTCTCTGAATCTGCTGTCCTGCAGGCTCTCTTAAGGGAACACGCCAGCGACGATCCTCAGCTGTCCTACTCGGGAAAACCCATCATCACGTGGCCAAAGAGGGTAAGAAGTCTGCTGGGACTTTCTCCGTGTAAAGGTCTTCGGAACAACCCAAAAACCCAAGGTTCCGACCAGAATCGGGTCTCTGCTCCATTCAGAAGACGTGACTCTGGGTTCGGGTCTGAATCGGTAGTTAGTCTCTGGGTCCGGTCGGTGCTCTCTGACAGGCTGGGTTCGCGTTTATTCGAGAGGTAAAGATATTGGCGGTGGCAGCTAATGTCAGGACTCGGGGCAGTTAAATGATTATTAATTAACGTGGCGTATTTGTCATTAAACAACCCTGTTGCCGTAGCGTGTTATTAGCGGTTTGTCTGGCAGCTGTAAAGCACAACGGATCACCAACATGACAACGCTGGATGAGATAACATGTTTACGACACGTCCTGACCGGTGTAGGCTATTAGCGTTAGCAGTTGCTACCAATAGCATCTGTATCCACAAAGAAAATAGCGACGTGGATTTATTGTTGTTTACATCACGTAGCCTTTGTAGCAACTGAACCGGTAGAAGAAGACAACTTTAGGTAAGAAAATCAAGTTTTATTTAACGCTAGACAACTTTAACATGAACAACTATGGGCTGGATTGTCTCAGTTCTTTTTGGGTAATTCGGTTCGGTTCGTGGTCAGAAACTAAAGTCTCGGATTGGGTCTGTTCTGGATCCAAATATTGCGGGTCCATTCGGGTTCGGACCCCTGGACTTCTGATAATAGCTCGGGTCGAATTTTCACAGGTCCATTCAGGTTCGGGTCCATGAAAGTGGACCCGTGAAGACCTCTATCTCCGTGACCTGGGAGTCTGCCAGAGATCTCTAGGAACCTTGTGGAGTGTCCTGGTCCTCCTCCCTCTGTTTTTAGCAGAGACTCTAAGGAATAAATCACTCAACATTAGTCATGCCACGATTCACTCAACTCACGATACGATTCGAATCACGATTCAAATCATGTACAACACAAAATTAATTTACAGGCAAATGACGGATTTTTTAAAACATTTTTATGATTATTTCTCTTACACAAATCCAGCCTTCTCCTTTTTAATAATATTGTAGTGTTTTCTTACACTTACAGTGTCTTACACTTTTTTCAATACAGTAGATTAGAACTGGCAGCTAATGACAGAAAAATTGTCAGTTATAATACAGTTTTTTTTGTATCCTCTTTATACCTGCATAGCAAATGACTGGAAGGTGGAAACTGTTTTAGCAACTCTCAAATCTGTCAAATCCTGTTTTTGTTTTCTTTTTTTTTTTTTTTATAGTAGACCTACTGCCCTCTTTTCAATAAATCAGTATTAGGGGTGAGTATTGGCAAGGACCTCACAATACGATATGTGTCATGATTCTTGGGTCAGAATATGATATGATCATGATATCACGATATATTGCGATATTTCTACCCAGTTAATATCAAAATTAAAAGTAGAGATGAAAATCAAGTTGCTGTATATGTTCATCAGATGATATTGATCATTCAGAGGACAAATTGAGTCAAAACCATTTGCTTCAAAACAACCTATTTATTGTTTATTATTAGTGTTTTTGCACATGTAAGTATTTTCCTAAAAAATCGATATTATATTGGGTGGCCGAAAATCGCGATTTATTGCCAAATTGATTTTTTTTTTTTTCATACTCCTATACAGTATCAAGATTTTTTTTCCTTTAGTTCATAACAAGTCAACTCTACTTTAAGACTTAACTAAGGTATAATAAAACATAACAAAACTGGTCTTTTCTTACACTCTTTCCAAATCAATACTGCATCAGAGAATGTGTTTTTTTTTTTTTATTTATTCCTGAGGTAGACAAGCCAGGCAAAAAACTAAGGCATATTTATTAATGCAATTGTACCGTATTGGCCCGAATATAGGACGATATTTTATTCTAGAAATCATATTCTCTAAAATGGGGGTCATATTATAATCGAGGTCTAGACTTTTCTATTGTCGTTACACATCTGGGCCACTAGATGGAGCCGCACCAAAGTAACCAGTAATCAAATCGAGTGTCACAGTGAACGCATGCGAGCAGGATCTGATGATCAATGGAGGAACCACGAGACCGACTTGAGCAAAGGGGTTGGAAAGTTTTGTTACAGTCCAGAATTAGGTTTTTACTGACTAAATTATTAATATTCTTGAAACCGAATATAACTGTATCGTAGTTCGTTGCACGTCGCGCCGCTTATAGTGACGTTAAGCAAGAACGTAGTTTAACTCTAGTGCTCCCTCTGCTGGCCTGGAGGACCACATCGCGATTCATGGCTTTTTTTTTTTCCCCCAAAAAAAAAAATTGCAGCATGCCTAGTCAACATTGTGGTTGAGGTGGTGCACCAGACGTAACAGTGGAATGTAAATCTGTCAGGCTGAAGGGTTGACGGTTGAACTATTAAGGGTGAGGAGAGAACCCTGTGGAGCCCCCTGGTTCCTGGAGAAGGTTCCTGTGGTTGAGGTGCTCTCCTCCATTCACCCAGCAGCCACTGATTCACGTTTTGTGCTCCCCTCTACCAGCCCCTGTGGTACCAGCCTCCTCCTCCTCCACCGCCTCCTCCTCGCCCCAAACTGGCCACCACACCCATCGTTCCCCGGCCTCAGAAACCACCGTCTTCCATGTCTGTGCTGAGGCGCCGTCGGGTCAGGTGAGTGCCTCCTCATTTTTTTTTTTTTATACCTGAATTGGACCTTTTCTGCTATAATCATTCTTATTAGGTCATGAAAGTCCCTGAGGAGACCACTGTCTGGGTCTAATGAGGCAGAATGACATTTCTGGGGTTCTGGATATGTTTAGGTTGTCTGTATTTATTAAAAATAAAACAAATGAATAGAAGTTGATGTAGCTTCCTAATCGTTTTGTGTGTTGTGTTGGTCGTTGTGGTGACTGTGATGCTCCTGTGCAGGTGTAAGCGCTGTGAGGCCTGTATCAGGCCGGAGTGTGGAGACTGTAACTTCTGCAGGGACATGAAGAAGTTTGGAGGACCAGGGAAGCTGAAGCAGACCTGTGTGCTGCGACAGTGCCTCTCTGTACGTAACTGCCCTCACAAGCTTTCACCCTCTGCTCAGAGTGCATCAGCATTTGTACAGAAACATGTTTTTGTTTTTTTTTTTTCCCCTCATCATGTCACCCATCTCTGTCCAGCCGGGTCTCCCTCTGTCTGCAGTCTGTGAGATCTGCAAGGAGCCCAACCAGGAGGAAACCGGAGACCCCTCCCTCACCCTCATGGAGTGCTCCAACTGTGCACAGATCGTCCACCCCGCCTGTCTCACGGTACCTCAGTCACAGTCTGCAGTCTTTAAGTCTTCAGTCCATCAGTCCATCTCAGATCTAAGAAGAAGTTCACGGAGGTCGTCCTCGCAGAGCGTCTTCACTTTTCCCTTAAACAGATACAGTGATCCCTTATTTTTCGCGGTTAAAGGGGACCGGCGCCCCCCGCGAAAATCAAAATCTGCGAACTGGAGCCGGAGCCTCAATAATGTGTTTTAAAATATGTTTAAAAACCTTAAAAAAGTAGTGAGGCACTGCAGCGTAACAAGACAAAGGTTCAACTGTGGTCTTTCTGTTACCTTCACAGCCTCTGATCTCTGAACTGTAGTAAAGAAACCGCTGGTATTGTGCTATTTTTGGCTCATAATTAGTGGCTAACACGCTAACAACAACAAACATAAAGTCTGATTTTCTCTCCATGCGCACAACATCCTGTGATGTTTTCGCGATTTTTAATATTTTTTTAAAATTATATTATACAGTCATGGAAAAAATTATTAGACCACCCTTGTTTTCTTCAGTTTCTTGTTCATTTTAATGCCTGGTACAACTAAAGGTACATTTGTTTGGACAAACATAACGATAACCACAAAGATTGCTCATAAGAGTTTTATTTAAGAGCTGATATCTTACCATTTTCCATGGTTTTCTTGATTATGACCTAAATCACTTAAGTTTTTACATCAATAGCTATGGCGTTGTACTGCCAAAAACACTGCTTTTATGCATTCAGTGTTTTCTTTTCTGTCTGTTTTAGTCACATGATGACGTTTAGTGGTACCAGGTATTAAAATGAACAAGAAAGTGAAGAAAAAATGGTGGTCTAATAATTTTTTCCATGACTGTATATTTCTGAAAAAATCAGCAAATAACTAAAACCGTGGAATTTAAACTGCAAATTGGCGAGGGATCACTGTACTTTATTTGGAGTTCTGGATGTCTAAACTCTTTGACTCATCGTTTTTAAGAGCTTTTATTTTGGTGTAATGTGTCCGCTGAGCTTCTTCTTATTTCCCTGGGTGGTGGAGGTTCCCCGTCTCCATTTGTGATCTCTGTTGCCTGTATATCTAACTCATCAGTCTTCTCATGCTGTCAAACACATGATCACTAGTAAGAGTGAGGCCCAAATGCTGAACTTTTAATGTGGAAAGTACTTCCTGCAGCGTTCTCACCTCTGTTACCTCAGAGTTCAGCTGTCCTGATGTCTCCACTCAGCCACCGTAGCATTTAGACGACAGCTGAGTTATTCCTGATGATGTCACAGACTGCAGCCTGTTGTGTGCGCTGTGATTGGCTCGTCTCAGCTGCTCAGACTGGCAGTGTTCTGTATTTTGCACACCAAACGTTCATGTTCCTCTCGCTGATCCGTTCCAGCCTATGCTTTGTCCTAATGACACTCTGCGTCTGTGTCTGCAGATCCAGGGTGAAGGAGTGATCAGCAAGGACCTGCCCAGCTGTTGGGAGTGCCCGAAGTGCGTCCAGGGGATAACCGACCGGGAGGTGTGTAATCTCCGCTCCACCCTTCAGCTAACTGACACATGCCTGGTTTCTGTTTGACGGTTTTGTTTCCTCTCTGCAGTATAAAGGTGACAGGAATGATGGTCTTCCTGCGGTGAGTGTCGAAGGTCTTTAAGAGTTTGTTTATTGATCCACCTGCTTCTTTTACCTCACTTCCACCTTCCCCCTTTATCCTCATCCAGAAGAGGAAGGCTTCTTCACTGCTGGACGCACGCATGGCGAAGATCTACCGCCGGCATCAGCACAGCCGCGACGGCGACGACTCGGGCAGCGATGACGATGATGACGGTGGGTCTGGATGCCATCTCTCCTCATAAAAAAGAACTGGGCTGAGTCCTGATTTTCCTGTTTCCTTTTTTTTTTTTTTTTTAAATCTCTGCAGTGTCTCAGAGGAGAAGGATGGTGCTCTCTGCAAGAGGAGGGGGCTCATCTTCCAGGAGAGCCTTCGGTGCCCACAGGAGAGGCCTGCTGAGAGGAGGCTCCTCCCACAGAGGGGGCCGAGGGGGCCTGGTGACTTCAGGCTCCGCCTCCGTCCTCAGGCTGAAGAGGGGCATGGGCGTGAAGGAAGCTGGGCGGAGAGGGCGGGGCGTCCGGCTGCGAGGGGGCTCCAGGATGCAGCGGAGAGGAGATGACTCCGACGAGTCAGACGATGATGACGATGACGACGAGGATGACGACGATGAGGACGACGACGAAGAGGATGACGAGGATGAGGAGGAAGAGGGCGACAGTGAAGTGGAGAAGGAGCGAGCGCACCGTCGACACAGGAGGAGACGCCGGGCTGGCTACGACGAGGACGAAGACGACGACAGCGAGGGGCAGGAGTTTGACCCAGAGGACGAGGACGAGGAGGACATGGACACAGTGGAGGATGAAGAGCACAAGCAGGAAGATGAAGAGATGGAGGAGGACGGGCACTGGGATTCAGACCCAGAACCTCCGGTCCTCCTAGTGTCCGACCTGAACGACGAGCTGCTGAGCGGCTCCTACTTGACGGTGACTCTGCAGCGCCCCCACAAGGCCACGAGGCAGACCGGTAAGGCTCCAGCTTACCCAGGTGTTCAGATGCACACCTGGGTCCAACATCTCTGCTTAAAATAGTTTCAATATCTAACATGTGCTTGATAGGGGTGAGTATTGGCAAGGACCTCGCAATACGATATGTATCGTGATACTTGGGTCACGATACGATAATATCGCAATATATTGCGATATTCTACGATATTCTATCAAAATTAAAAGTAGAGATGAAAAATCAAGTTGCTGTATATGTTCATCAGATGATATTGATCATTCAGAGGACAAATTGAGTCAAAACTATTTGCTTCAAAACAAGCTATTTATTGTTTATTATTAGTGTTTTTGCACATTTAAGTGAATAAATGAATTTTCCTAAAAAAAGCGATATTAGGAGCTGAAAAATCGACATATTGGGCGGCCAAAAATCGCGATTTATATCGCCAAATCGTTTTTTTTTTTTTCACATCCTGAGTGCTTGATGTTCACCCCAAATTACCCCATAAAGTTGTTGTAAAATGTGATCTGATCTTCACCTAAGTCACAATAATGGATAAACCCACCTATTAAACATTCACAGTTCTGGAGGAAAAAGTAAGTGAACCCTTGGAGCTGACAGCTGGCTGAACCAAGGCCTTTCAGTATCTCTGGATCAGATCTCCACAACGTTCTGGAGGAATTTTGGACTGTTCCTCTTTACAGAACAACAGTGATCCCTTATTTTTAGCGGTTAATGGGTACCGGCGCCCCCCGCGAAGACCCATAAGTACCCATAAGGCCACACCATTACCCATAAGGCTACCTTCTTAAAGGGGCCAGGCTGGCTCACAACATTTCTTCGCAGTGAGACAACGCGCACAACATCCTGTGATGTTTCCGCGATTTTTTTCTTGATTTTTTTTTTTTTTTTTAATTATATTATATATTTTTGAAAAATCCGCGAATAACTAAAACCGCGGAACCTAAAGCGCGAATTGGTGAGGGATCACTGTAGTCCACTTCAGACACATTTGTAGGATTCTCTCTGGGTTTAAGGTCTGGACCGGTGGACTCGTCCTCCTGCTGCTCACAGCTTCTTCTAAACTTCATCTGGCAGACATCCAGATTATCCTGGATGATATTTTGGTGATCTTGAACGTTCTCCTGCGTGGTAACTGGTCCAGGAGCTGAAGCAGCCAAGGAAGCCCAAATCATAATTCTCACTCCACTGTGCTTCACCATTGGGATGATGCTGTGATGTCGGTAAGATCCATCCTGTTTGTGCACGATGAGTCTTTCTAAAAATTCAAGTTTTGTTTCGTCAGACCAGCACCATGGATTGCCAAAATACTCTTTTGGAAAAATTTGATCCTCTTCAGCTCCATGATCCATGTATGGTGGACTCTTGAGCTACGATCTTGAGATCCAGTGATGTCTTCAAGCCTTAAGATGTTTTTCATGGGTTCTTCTTTTCCTCATTGAGGATTCTGTGTTGTCTTTGGAGTCAACTTGACTGGATGTCTTCTTCTAGGAAGAGTAGCGATGGTACTAAACTCCACTCCCAGTTTGTCTAACTGTTGACGCCTGAACACCTTTCTAGCCTTGCGTAGATCAACTGCTCTCCATCATATGTCTGCCAAAGTTGCTCTAAACCGAACCTCCAAACATGTTTAGTTTCTCCTGGCCTGCAAACGTGTGAAGTCTGTGGGAAATTGTACCTTTTCCTGCCGCATCATGAATATTTAATGTGTTCAATAAAGACATGAGAACTTACTGCTTGTGTCTTCGAACAGCTTAATAAAGTTAGATGTAGATCAGATCTTCTGACTAAAATAAAATGTAGTGAACCAGTGAAGTCCAAGGGGTCCAGATACTCGAGGCTTGAATGACTGGTTATTGTGGCAGCGCCACCAACAGTCCAGCCACTGTAACTGCAGAGGTGTGGATCTTTTAACATGGACTGCACCGATCCGTGACCGAGCTCCCGCTCTTCCTGTTCAGGCTCCATCGTTCCGAAGCTGGAGGCGGCCATGGGTCCGAGGACGGCACCGGGAGCAGCTCAGCAGAGCTTCGTCCAGAGGAAGGCCGCTCTGTCCAAGCCGTCACGACTGCGGACCGCCGACTCACCGGCCGACGGCGTGACCCCGAGGGGACCCGGCAGGTACAGACACCTTTACACGCAGCAGATTCACACCTGCGAGGACAGGTTCTGCTGTGATGGCGACGGCTTTCACAGGCCGCGTGATACCCGGCACCTTCAGGTCAAGACAAGAACTGCGACGGTCTCTGATGCCGTCATAGGCCGCGTGATACCCGCCACCTTCAGGTCCAGACTAGAACTACGACGGGCGCTGATGCCGTCATAGGCAGCGTGATACCCGCCACCTTCAGGTCCAGACTAGAACTACGACGGGCGCTGATGCCGTCATAGGCCGCGTGATACCCGCCACCTTCAGGTCCAGACTAGAACTACGACGGGCGCTGATGCCGTCATAGGCCGCGTGATACCCGCCACCTTCAGGTCCAGACTAGAACTACGACGGTCGCTGATGCCGTCATAGGCCGCGTGATACCCGCCACCTTCAGGTCCAGACTAGAACTACGACGGTCGCTGATGCCGTCATAGGCCGCGTGATACCCGCCACCTTCAGGTCCAGACTAGAACTACGACGGTCGCTGATGCCGTCATAGGCCGCGTGATACCCGCCACCTTCAGGTCCAGACTAGAACTACGACGGGCGCTGATGCCGTCATAGGCCGCGTGATACCCGCCACCTTCAGGTCCAGACTAGAACTACGACGGGCGCTGATGCCGTCATAGGCCGCGTGATACCCGCCACCTTCAGGTCCAGACTAGAACTACGACGGGCGCTGATGCCGTCATAGGCCGCGTGATACCCGCCACCTTCAGGTCCAGACTAGAACTACGACGGGCGCTGATGCCGTCATAGGCCGCGTGATACCCGCCACCTTCAGGTCCAGACTAGAACTACGACGGGCGCTGATGCCGTCATAGGCCGCGTGATACCCGCCACCTTCAGGTCCAGACTAGAACTACGACGGTCGCTGATGCCGTCATAGGCCGCGTGATACCCGCCACCTTCAGGTCCAGACTAGAACTACGACGGTCGCTGATGCCGTCATAGGCCGCGTGATACCCGCCACCTTCAGGTCCAGACTAGAACTACGACGGTCGCTGATGCCGTCATAGGCCGCGTGATACCCGCCACCTTCAGGTCCAGACTAGAACTACGACGGTCGCTGATGCCGTCATAGGCCGCGTGATACCCGCCACCTTCAGGTCAAGACTAGAACTACGACGGGCGCTGATGCCGTCATAGGCCGCGTGATACCCGCCACCTTCAGGTCCAGACTAGAACTACGACGGTCGCTGATGCCGTCATAGGCCGCGTGATACCCGCCACCTTCAGGTCCAGACTAGAACTACGACGGTCGCTGATGCCGTCATAGGCCGCGTGATACCCGCCACCTTCAGGTCCAGACTAGAAACTACGACGGTCGCTGATGCCGTCATAGGCCGCGTGATACCCGCCACCTTCAGGTCCAGACTAGAACTACGACGCGTCGCTGATGCGTCATAGGCCGCGTGATACCCGCCACCTTCAGGTCCAGACTAGAACTACGACGGTCGCTGATGCCGTCATAGGCCGCGTGATACCCGCCACCTTCAGGTCCAGACTAGAACTACGACGGTCGCTGATGCCGTCATAGGCCGCGTGATACCCGCCACCTTCAGGTCCAGACTAGAACTACGACGGTCGCTGATGCCGTCATAGGCCGCGTGATACCCGCCCCCTTCAGGTCCAGACTAGAACTACGACGGTCGCTGATGCCGTCATAGGCCGCGTGATACCCGCCACCTTCAGGTCCAGACTAGAACTACGACGGTCGCTGATGCCGTCATAGGCCGCGTGATACCCGCCACCTTCAGGTCCAGACTAGAACTACGACGGTCGCTGATGCCGTCATAGGCCGCGTGATACCCGCCACCTTCAGGTCCAGACTAGAACTACGACGGTCGCTGATGCCGTCATAGGCCGCGTGATACCCGCCACCTTCAGGTCCAGACTAGAACTACGACGGTCGCTGATGCCGTCATAGGCCGCGTGATACCCGCCACCTTCAGGTCCAGACTAGAACTACGACGGTCGCTGATGCCGTCATAGGCCGCGTGATACCCGCCACCTTCAGGTCCAGACTAGAACTACGACGGTCGCTGATGCCGTCATAGGCGCGTGATACCCGCCACCTTCAGGTCCAGACTAGAACTACGACGGTCGCTGATGCCGTCATAGGCCGCGTGATACCCGCCACCTTCAGGTCCAGACTAGAACTACGACGGTCGCTGATGCCGTCATAGGCCGCGTGATACCGCCACCTTCAGGTCCAGACTAGAACTACGACGGTCGCTGATGCCGTCATAGGCCGCGTGATACCCGCCACCTTCAGGTCCAGACTAGAACTACGACGGTCGCTGATGCCGTCATAGGCCGCGTGATACCCGCCACCTTCAGGTCCAGACTAGAACTACGACGGTCGCTGATGCCGTCATAGGCCGCGTGATACCCGCCACCTTCAGGTCCAGACTAGAACTACGACGGTCGCTGATGGCCGTCATAGGCCGCGTGATACCCGCCACCTTCAGGTCCAGACTAGAACTACGACGGTCGCTGATGGCGTCATAGGCCGCGTGATACCCGCCACCTTCAGGTCCAGACTAGAACTACGACGGTCGCTGATGCCGTCATAGGCCGCGTGATACCCGCCACCTTCAGGTCCAGACTAGAACTACGACGGTCGCTGATGCCGTCATAGGCCGCGTGATACCCGCCACCTTCAGGTCCAGACTAGAACTACGACGGTCGCTGATGCCGTCATAGGCCGCGTGATACCCGCCACCTTCAGGTCCAGACTAGAACTACGACGGTCGCTGATGCCGTCATAGGCCGCGTGATACCCGCCACCTTCAGGTCAAGACTAGAACTACGACGGTCGCTGATGCCGTCATAGGCCGCGTGATACCCGCCACCTTCAGGTCCAGACTAGAACTACGACGGTCGCTGATGCCGTCATAGGCCGCGTGATACCCGCCACCTTCAGGTCCAGACTAGAACTACGACGGTCGCTGATGCCGTCATAGGCCGCGTGATACCCGCCACCTTCAGGTCAAGACTAGAACTACGACGGTCGCTGATGCCGTCATAGGCCGCGTGATACCCGCCACCTTCAGGTCCAGACTAGAACTACGACGGTCGCTGATGCCGTCATAGGCCGCGTGATACCCGCCACCTTCAGGTCCAGACTAGAACTACGACGGTCGCTGATGCCGTCATAGGCCGCGTGATACCCGCCACCTTCAGGTCCAGACTAGAACTACGACGGTCGCTGATGGCCGTCATAGGCCGCGTGATACCCGCCACCTTCAGGTCCAGACTAGAACTACGACGGTCGCTGATGCCGTCATAGGCCGCGTGATACCCGCCACCTTCAGGTCCAGACTAGAACTACGACGGTCGCTGATGCCGTCATAGGCCGCGTGATACCCGCCACCTTCAGGTCAAGACTAGAACTACGACGGTCGCTGATGCCGTCATAGGCCGCGTGATACCCGCCACCCACCTTCAGGTCCAGACTAGAACTACGACGGTCGCTGATGCCGTCATAGGCGCGTGATACCCGCCACCTTCAGGTCCAGACTAGAACTACGACGGGCGCTGATGCCGTCATAGGCCGCGTGATACCCGCCACCTTCAGGTCCAGACTAGAACTACGACGGGCGCTGATGCCGTCATAGGCCGCGTGATACCCGCCACCTTCAGGTCCAGACTAGAACTACGACGGTCGCTGATGCCGTCATAGGCCGCGTGATACCCGCCACCTTCAGGTCCAGACTAGAACTACGACGGGCGCTGATGCCGTCATAGGCCGCGTGATACCCGCACCTTCAGGTCTAGACTAGAACTACGACGGTCGCTGATGCCGTCATAGGCCGCGTGATACCCGCCACCTTCAGGTCCAGACTAGAACTACGACGGTCGCTGATGCCGTCATAGGCCGCGTGATACCCGCCACCTTCAGGTCCAGACTAGAACTACGACGGTCGCTGATGGCAGTTTATGAGTTAACAAAAGATTAAAGTTCAGTGGAGTGAAGTAGTTCTGCAAACAAATCAGTTCCAGCAAACTAACCTGCCATCAGACCATCAGACCTGCAGTCTTCTTCACTTCTAGACTAGTTACCTGCTGTCTCTTCAGTCCTTCTACTGCTCTGTTTGAGCTCCAGGTGTGACATCACCTGGATGACCCTGACTGACTGGATAGACGTCTCCCTCTGTTGAGGTCCTGCACTGATGAGTTTGTTTCAGCTTCAACTGTAACTTTATTTTAACCAAATCACAGTTGGAGCCCCCAGTGGTCATTCAGGGAACTGCATTTATGTTTTCAGGCACCTCCATCACATCAGTTTAGGAAGCAAGATCCTTCCTTCTCTTTTCTAGTCTTCCCTCCATCTCTCCTTCTTTCCTTCCTCATTTCTGTTCTTTCTTTCTGCCCCTCAGTTGCTCTTCTTTCTTTCTTTCTTTCTCTCTATCTCTCTCTCTCTTCCCCCTTCCCTTCTTTCTCACTCTCTTCCCCCTTCCTTCCTTCCCTGTGTCCTTCTTTCCTACCTCTCTGATTAAAGGATGTCACTCACACTCGTCTCTCTAACTATCTGACCATCATCGTCCCAGCTGTCGTATTGAAGCCGTTCCTTATTAAATGATGATCTTTTCTCGGGGAACCAAATGCTCACAAACACGGTTAAAGTCCAGCAGCTGAGTTAGAGGTCAGGGGTCAGGGGTGCTGTGGTTTCATTCTGGTTAACTGGAACTGTGTCTGCAGGCGCTCCGGTTAACCCCCGTCTCATCCCACAGGCCTCGTCTGCGTGGTAGCCATGGCGACAGAGGCAGCAGAGCCCCGTCGGCGTCTTCTTCAGAGGAAGAGGAGGCCGCGGCCCCGCCTGCGTCCTCCCTGCTGTCGCTGCCGTCCTTCAGAGACGTGGGCGGAGACCGAGGAGGGGAGAAGGAGGTGTGGGTGTCGGTGTTCCGGTACCTGGACAGGGCGGAGCTGCTGGCCTGCATGACCGTCTGCAAGGCCTGGTACAAGTGGTACGTCCCAGTTAGACTCCCAGGTTTCTGCTGGAGGACGGGTCGGTGCTGTGGCGTGACGGTCCGTCTGTCTGTCCGTCTGTCCCGCAGGAGCTGCGACAAGCGTCTGTGGAGCCACATCGACGTGAGCCGCTGCAGCCCGCTCTCCAACCAGGCTCTGGCGGGCATCGTCAAGCGCCAGCCCGGCTCCCTGGACCTGTCCTGGACGCCCCTGGCCCGGAGACAGCTCAACTGCCTGCTCACCAGGCTCCCAGGTACGCTCAGCTGAACGCTCAGGTGCACACGGGCGTTCATCGTGTGTGTCCCGCCCTTATATCGTGTGTGTGTGTGTGGTCAGGACTGAGGGAGCTGAGGCTGGCCGGTCTACCCTGGTCCTGTCTGTCCGCTCTGGTCTCTCCGGGTCTGCCCCAGCTGAGGCTGCTGGACCTGCGCTGGTGCGACGGCATCAAAGACGCCCAGATCAAAGAGATCATCACTCCGCCAGGTCAGTGCAGCACAACTGAGCACGCTCAGAACCGCTACCACCGAGCAGCACACTTGGTTTCAGATAGGAGGGTTTATCCAGTCACTATCACCTAGAATCATGAATATAAGCACTCAAGACGTAAACGGACATGTTTGCAAACTCACACCAGTTTAAACTTTAAACACTTTTATGGCTCTGGTGGCCTTTGCAGCCAGAAGCTGCTGATTGTCCTCGATGAGCTGATCATCTGCAGATGTTTAGTCACTGTAAAGACAGTTGCCCCTCACGGGCTTCAGTCATTTCATGTGGTTGCAAGAAAAAACCCAAACATTTCTCTTGAAGCGTCCCCTCTTCCCCATGACTTGATTACATGCAGCAGGGCATCTATGTGGAATCGTCTGCCCTCTATTTTGCTTCTTTCACGAAGACGGACCAAAAGTTTTCCCGCTCTTGGAGTCTTGGAGTCCACTTCCAGACGACTGGGAGTTCAGACATCTGAAGGAAAACCAAGAGCTACATGTGAGACCTCAGTGAGCCTGTGAAATGTTCCAGTTCATGACCCGAACCCACAACCCTGAGCTCGTTCACAAAACTGCTTCTGAACAAACCAGGAGACTTGTGGAACCCTGACTGAGGAGGATGATGGTGGAGGGCTGATGGTTGGAGGTGACGACCAGACATGCACTGATCCAAACACAGCAGCACATCTGCTCCAGAGCGGATGAAGAACAGAAACCTTGAAGGTTTTAGAAGGATCTAGTTGGTTGAAACGCTGTGATGGACCTCGGGACGCCTGTTTAGAGGTGAATGAAATGAAGGAACCAGAGTTCCTCCTGGTGGGACCGAACGCTTACAGGAATTGACTGGTTCAACTTCGAATTGATTTATTTTTTTTGTGTCAAATAATGGTACGATCAAAATCTGAGGTTAAAACCAAGGTCCTTAATGTCCAGTTGATGTTGGTTTTCACAAAGCTCTCTCTCTCTCTGTCTTTCTGTGTGTCTCTCTCTCTCTGTCTGTCTCTCTTTCACTCTCTGTCTCTCTCTCTGTCTCTCTGTCTCTCTGTCTCTGTCTCTCTGTCTCTCTCTCTCTTTCTCTCTCTGTGTCTCTCTTTGTCTCTCTCTGTGTCTCTGTCTCTCTGTGTCTGTCTCTGTCTCTCTCTCTGTGTCTCTGTCTCTCTCTCCCTCTGTGTCTCTCTGTCTCTCTCTTTCTCTGTCTCTCTCTCTCTCTCCCTCTGTGTCTCCCTGTCTCTCTTTCTCTGTCTCTCTCTCTGTGTCTCTGTCTCTCTCTTTCTCTGTCTCTCTCTCTGTCTGTGTCTCTCTGTCTGTGTCTCTGTCTCTCTCTTTCTCTCTCTCTCTCTCTGTGTCTCTCTCTCTGTCTCTGTCTCTCTCTCTGTCTCTCTCTCTCTGTGTCTCTCTCTCTGTGTCTCTGTCTCTCTCTCTCTCTCTCTTCTCTCTCTCTGTCTCTGTCTCTGTCTCTCTCTCTCTGTGTCTCTGTCTCTCTCTCTCTCTGTGTCTCTCTCTCTTTCTCTGTCTCTCTCTCTGTGTCTCTGTCTCTCTCTTTCTCTGTCTCTCTCTCTGTCTGTGTCTCTCTGTCTGTGTCTCTGTCTCTCTCTCCCTCTGTGTCTCTCTGTCTCTCTTTCTCTGTCTCTCTCTCTGTGTCTCTGTCTCTCTGTGTCTCTGTCTCTCTCTGTGTGTCTGTGTCTCTCTGTCTGTGTCTCTGTCTCTCTCTCTCTGTGTCTCTCTTTGTCTCTCTCTGTGTCTCTGTCTCTCTCTCTCTGTCTCTCTCTTTCACTCTTGGTGTCTCTCTGTGTCTGTCTCTGTCTCTCTCTCTGTGTCTCTGTCTCTCTCTCTCTCTCTGTGTCTCTCTTTGTCTCTCTCTGTGTCTCTGTCTCTCTGTGTCTGTCTCTCTCTCCCTCTGTGTCTCTGTCTCTTTGTCTCTCTCTGTCTCTCTCTCTCTCTCTCTCTCTGTCTGTGTCTCTGTCTCTCTCTCTGTGTGTCTCTGTCTCTCTCTCCCTCTGTGTCTCTCTCTCTGTCTGTGTCTCTGTCTCTCTCTCTCTGTCTCTCTCTGTCTGTCTCTGTCTCTCTCTCTCTCTCTGTCTCTGTCTCTCTCTCCCTCTGTGTCTCTGTCTCTTTGTCTCTCTCTGTCTCTCTCTCTCTCTCTCTCTGTGTCTCTGTCTCTATCCCTCTCTGTCTCTGTGTCTCTGTCTGTCCCGCAGGCTCGGAGTCGTCCCGCAGCCGGCTGAGGAACATGACGGCCTTCTACCTGTCCGGTCTGGACGTGGGCGAGTCCACGCTGAGGCTGCTGCAGCGCCACCTGCCCCAGCTGCAGCGGCTGGACCTGGCCCACTGCAAGGGCGTGACGGACTCCTGCATCGCCCAGCTGGCGGCCAGCGGCACGCACACCCGCCACAACCTCAGCGAGCTCACGCTGGCAGGTGGGTGGTCTCCTCCCCGCCGTCCTCGCGTCCTCCTGTCTGGTCTGTCTGGTAGCTGGTAGCAGATTTCTGCTACGTGTCCCTCTGGCCACCAGGGGGCACCAGCTACAAAGTCTTAAGAACAGGATCCAAATGAGAACATTTAAGACCTCATGTCCTGCCTCAGATACGTGTCATCTGGGATGTGGTCTAAAAATGCTTTCTGGCAAATATGAAACTTATAAAAAGTTTAATACAAGCTTGGTATCGTGGCTGTAGAAGGGTCTGGAGTCGAATAGGAACGACGTGGAGCAGAACTTCAGACAGAACCGGTAGCTTCTACTGTTTTCTCTACGATTAGAGGGAACAGTTGGGTGAAGTTCTGTATTTTTGAGGACCTCCTCAGTGGTTGTCACACCCACAGTCCTGGTCCTGGTCCTGGTCCTGGTCCTGGGTCTGGTTCTGGGTCATGCTCCCTCTCCTCCAGACCAAAGCTCCAGATATTTGTTGTTGTCGTCCGTCTTCAGCCCTGAAGACACGTCTTTTAAAGGAACTGGATCAGGACCGGTACATCTGTGACTAATGAGTCAGGTCTAATTAGGTATATCTGTGACTAGGGATGCACAATAACTGTTTTTTAAAACCGATACCGATAACCGATAACTTTCAGCTCCTAAAGGCCGATACCGATACCGATAACACACACATATATCTAAGATCATTACATCAATACTATGAACAAAACCAAAAACAGTTTGGACTCTTTAAATGAACAGATATTTATTTTTCCATTGGAAAAACTACTGGCAAGTCTCTCAAACATTTTCATAAAGCTATCAAACAAACCTATTTGATATCTCACATTAACTTAAATAAGGTTCATTACTGACTGATATAAAAAATAAAGGCTCCTTGAACTGATGGAAATACATGCATCAGAATTACTAACTGAAAAAGATTAACATTTAAAAGGATTTTGGCTTGTGGTTCCATTTAAATTAATACCTTTAATTAAAGTAAATGAGGTTCAGTAGTTTTTGTTTTTTATTTTTTATTCTCATGGAAGCTTTGGATGAGAGGAATGAGGGAGAGGAGAGGAGATGGGAGACTGCTGCTGGCTTGCACATGTTAGCATTAGCTCCCGTTAGCTCACGTTAGCACGGTTTCAAAACTCCGTGGAAGCGATTGTTATGTTGTAGGTGGCTGATCAGGTTTTACGTATTAAAGCTTGTTCTTCCCTCCTCGTAGAATTCAATCGGAGGATTCGTCACAAATAACCACCAAACTATCTTCTTCTGAAACTTTAACGAAGTTCCACGCCGCCATGTTTGTTGTGATCAGCGCTGTGCTGCAGGCTGCATTCAAGGTGTAACGTAAATTCCTCCGTTTCCTTGTTTGCTAGTCGTTCTTTCAGCCTTTTCTTTTTTTCTATTTTTATGTGTAACATGTTGGAAAATACTGCGAATATCAATTAAAGTCAGCAACTACCAAAATTATGACCGAGTTAACGAGTTGTTTTCTGGGATGAGGGGGTATTCTTGATTTTCCTGACTGAGTAATCATTTTTCTGATTATGCCGACGTCACTTGAACATAACATTCACTGCCGGTCATTCAAGGCTCAGAGGGAGCGAGGCACTGCCGTGTTGATAAATATATATGTTATCAGGGCTATTCGTCGTGATATCGGAGTTATCGGGATGACGTCATAATTTCCTGTTATCGCCCTGATAGTTATCGTGCAGCCCTATCTGTGACTAATGAGTCAAGTTTAATTAAGTACATTTGTGATGAATGAGTCAGGTCTCAGAAAGGGCTTGAAGTCTCTGCTTTTGTGTCTGACACCAGTTTGTGTTGATCAGTGACTGGTTGGAGATTCCTGTTTTGTATTTTTTTTTTTTTTTAATTTAAATCCAGTATTTTACACATAGAAAAGGGACAATTACGTCAGTTTATCTCTAGAAACCTCATTCACACTGTTATGTAGATCAGAGAATTTAAATGTCAAATTTAAACTGACGTGTGTGTGTGTGTGTGTGTGTGTCCAGGCTGCAGCGAGCTGACGGACAGCTGTCTGTCCTCTCTGAAGCGTCTGTCCTGTCTCACTCTGCTGGACCTCAGAGGCTGTCGGGGCGTCAGCAGACGGGCCTGCGACGCCTTCATCTCCGACCTGTCTCACGTCGCCCTCTACTGCATGATGGAGGAGAAGCTCATCCAGCGTCTGGACTGACGGCTGGGAAGGTCTCGGGAAGAAGCTTCAGGAAGCTCCTCGTTTGTCTCTGTGGTCTGTGTTTCTGCAGATCAGCCTCCAGTATGTGAAACTGGTTTGGAAACAGTTACAGACTTGATTTGCTGGTCGGTGTTCATCTTCATCATCATCATCATCATCTCACGTGGAAGCACATTTCTGACTGTGACTCCTGCAGGACTGGAGGTCACGTGACTCGGAAAAAAATGGGGAAAAATGGCAACAGGACTTGTTCTCCTGGACTGGAACAGATGTGGTTTTACTGGTGTTGAGTTGCTCTTGTGTCTCAAATGACTTCAATAAACAGCTGAGTCTGTTTTGAATCAGATGGCTTATTTCTTGACAACTTCCCGCGGTGGTGGCGGTCTCCACAGAGACGTTCTGGACTGGAGTTGGACCAGGGTTCTGGTGGGAGATCCTGATGTTTTCTTCCATAATCTATCCAGTCATGTGTCAAAGTTAGAGCACCCCATTAAGCTTAGACTAGGGCTGGGCAAGTTAACACATTATTATCGCATTAACTCATTAATTTATTACACACTGACATTTATTTTATCGCACGTTAACGCATGTTGCTCACATGCTTTTGTTTTGAAAAGTCTGTTACTGGCTGCTGCAGAACCGGAACCCGGTAAACATGGAGAACGGTAAAAATCAGTGAACTTTACAGTTCGGGTAGCAATATTAACAATTCTGTCTAAAAAAAAAAAAAAATCTAGACTGCAACAAAACTTTCACGTCATTCCTCCATGTTCCATCAGATCTGCTCCATGTGTTCACTGTCCTGCTGTTCTCTAGCTGGTTACTGCAGTGCAGCTCCATCTAGTGGCACAGATGTGTAATGACAACAGAAAGTCCAGTCCTCCATTATAAAACAAATTCAGTTCTGTGGCCCGTTTTTTAATTTCATATTTTGATCCGAGTCTAAAATTGAAATATTAAAAAAAAAAGGATTTTTTTTGTGTGTTTAAAAACGAAAAACATAATAAAATGTCACTTTAAAATTTTATTTAAATTTTAGATTGATAATTGAAAATGGAAAGAATGGATGATACATGGATTGATAAAATTACTGAACTTTAACATGGACATTTTAATTTTAAAGTTCTCCCAGACGGAGGATTCAACAGAAACAAGGTTATTTGTAACAACTGACAAGTTGAACTCCCCGTTTAAAAGTTTCTGCTGTTACCTCAGAAATTACCTGTTTTAATGTTCTGATTGTGCTGAGACACAATCATTTTGTTGGATTTTGTTTGTAGACTTTTATTTTATTCATTTTAATAAAAACAGGATGACATTAATGCCCTGGCAGTGGCAATAAGCTTTATTTTATTTCACATTATTTAAGATGAGATTTACATTAAATAAGTGTAAGGTGTTAAGTTATGGCACTTTAGCTCATATGGCAGCAAGAACATTTTAATAAAAGTGCATATTACACTACTTTTGAATTCATTATTTGATTTTGCGTATACAATGCGATTAATCTGGATTGATCAGGGAAATAATGCGATTAATCGCGATTAAAAGATTTTAATTGTTGCCCAGCCCTAGTTTTGACCTCAAACAACAACAGATTGTTTTTTTTTTTTTTTGACCTTCTCATCACTTAAAGAGAAATCAGGTGAAGAAGAGAGGAATTGTGGGTAATACCAGGTATCCTCTTACTGCTGCAGGCTGGAGTTGAACCTAAACTGGCTGCTTTATACTTCAGATACACTTTTATTTTTATTCAATGTTCCACAGAATAATTAATTTCCCATCAGCCTCTTTGGAGTTCTTGTAGATGCGTTTAATTCCCACACTGCTGATGATCAGAGGTTTATAACTTCAGACGTTCTCAGATTCAGTCATCTGACTCAAAGAAATGTAAACAGTGATGATACTGAAGATGGAAACTGTTGAAACTCTGAAAAGACTCAGTCATCATCTAAAGAAGACCGAAAATGATGATCAGTTTTTAAAATCTCTAGTCCCGGTTTATAAAATGGTAACTGTAAACGGAGGAAGAAAAAACATGTTTGAGGCAGAACAAGACATTCACATTTACTTGGATGTTTGTGTGCATTGCTGGTGGGCGGCGGCCCATGACGGTGGGCGGCGGCCCCCGACGGTGGGCGGCGGCCCCCGAAGGTGGGCGGCGGCCCCCGACGGTGGGCGGCGGCCCCCGACGGTGGGCGGGCTGCTCCAGTAGGACGGATGTGGCCCATCTCATCCACCCTTGATGTTGTTGTTGAACAAGTTGGTCAGTTCTTCAAAAGCAAACGGGTTGAAAACTAATTAACAAATATAATAACACCAGGATGAAAACTACAAAAATGTAACAATGAGTCCATCAGTTATTGGAGAAAAAATCGGTCGGTTAGAGATGAGATCCAGACGGAGAAAAAGAGCTGCAGAAACTCGACATGAAAAAACAGGAAACTGAGTAAAGATTGTTTATAAGCGGCCGTCCAACGGTCCGAGATCCATCATCTGATGTTGCATCATAACGTTCCTGAACCAGAACTGAAGGACTCGGCTGCTGTGATGACACTCATGATAATAAATCATCACGGCTTTTATCTCCAAACACACTGGAAACGCTGCAGCTCCTGTTCCAGATCAAAACATGAAGAAGAATGTCACCGTTTATTGTTCATTTCACAGGAAGTGAAGAAAAATGATTAGGCTGTTTTTAAAAAGCATCAGTGTTTTTGTTACAAACTCAAACGTTTCCTGTCTAATCTGAGAAATGCTGCAGATCGACGTTTCCTGTGAATCCCTGAACTAACATCCAGGTGTGGAACAGCTGTTTCTGACAGCTGCTCCACACCTGGCTTCACCTGTGAACAGGTTTTCCAGTCCAGCTCCACCGGACTACAGTCCACACTTCCTCTGCACTTCCTGGTTTCTCCTCAGAAACTTCACCCCACCAGGACCTACTGGATCCAGGTCCAGGATTGGTCTGGCTGCTCCATAACGCTAGTCTGGTTGGACTGGAACCAGGGTGCTGCTGCTTACATTTCCTCTTCAGCACCAGGCAGCATGACCTCTTCAAGTATTCTGATGTCTTCAGACGGATCCATGATGCCTGGTCTGTGATAAATAGACCCCACATCATGATGCTTGCTCCACCGTGCTTCACTAATTCAGCTTTCAGCAGTCCATTAATGTTGCTCTGCTTCTCTTTAAACCAGTCAGTGTCTTTGGTAAACTAACCCCCCCATTACCTGGACTTGGTGGGGGGCTTCTTGCTGATATCTTGTCTGATGTCTTGGCTTCACATAGACGTGTTCTAATAGTAACTTTAGATCTTCTCTGATCTCCCTGGAGCTGATCACTGGCTGAGTTCGTTGTCATTTTTTCTGCTCTTCATCCCTCCCAGTGGTAGTTTTCTGGTTCCCTCCAGGTCTTCCTGGTTTTGGTTCCATCTTCAAGCATTTGAGATGGTTTTAGCTGAGGAGACTATCATTTTCTGCACATCTTAATTGAAGCCTGCTGTTCTTCTTTCCTCAGTGCGCTGCCATGTTACTGAACTTTTTACTTTGTGCTGTGCTTTGTGCTGTGAGCGTGAGAGGGACGGGTCCTTCTTTGTTGTGTTCCTGTTTTATGTTTGATTTTATTCTGTAAAGCACTTTGTGTTGCATTTTATATGTATGAAAAGTGCTATATAAATAAAGTTTGATTTGATTCTTTCAGAGAAATGTGCGCTAAAACCAGCACGAACAACATTAACTGTGTTCAATAATCAATTACCTCACTGTTTTTAGGAAAAAAAAAGGGTGTGGTTCAGTCTAATATTCATTTTTTCTTCACTTCCTGTAAAATGATCAAATATTTGCTGTGTCTTTCTTGGTGCCCAGTCAGTGTCCCGGTGCTTTTACGTCCGTTCAGGCTTCCATCAGAATCAAACCTGTGGGCTCCCTGCATTCAGACCCTCCCGTCGTCGTCACATGGACGTCTGAAGGTCAGCTGGAGCTCTGCAGGACCTCCGGTGGCTCGCAGAGACGGGCAGGTCGGTGTTGGTCAGTGAACATAATTACTCACTTCCAGTTTGAACAGCTGAATTTATTTTCTCTTGCAGATCTTTAAACAACTCTGTCTCTGTTACATATGGAGCCCCGTTTGGGTCATAATTCAATCATTCAATAAATGATTCTATTATTATGAAATACAGGTGATATTATTTATTATTTTGAAATACGTATCCATTATTATGAAATATTTCCCATTATTATGAAAAAATGTAATTATTATGAAACACATTTTTATTATTATTTAATCTTAGTTTAATGCATAATAGTTTATTTCAAAATGGCTTTTTTTTTAATCTAAGAATGAGTTTTTACATAATGGCTTTGTTTTTCATAAGAATGAGCTTTTACATAATAATGACATTTTGCCAGTGGGCGGGGCCAGTGGTTGACCTGCACACTCATTGGCTGATCCTTCTGCATTCTACGCTCTGACATCATCTAGTTTTGGCCGTGAGGTCCAGTTAGCAGCGGGCTGTGGCGTCATCAAGGTGCGTTCCTAGTCCGATTGTAGCTATGGCAGCTTGGACTGAGCTACGGGAAACCTTGACCAGGTTAGCAGACAATATCGAAAATGATAATTTATCAGGCGATACTATTTTTAACCGATTTCACGGAGTTTTCGAAATTGCACCTCTCGCCCACTATCGATATTCACTGTTCTGTTGCTTTTGCCTGAATGAAAGAGCAGCCAATCACATAAATGGCTCCGCCCTCTCTGCTGTGATTGACACACAAATCATTCTTATTAAAAACAAAGCCATTATTATGTAAAAGTTCATTCTTATGAAAAACGAAACCAATATCATAATAATGGTAAATATTTCATAATAATAAACGCCTGTATTTCATAATAATAGACTCATTTATCATTGAATTATGACCCAAACGGGGCTCCATAGTTACAGACATGAAAAAGCCCAGTCGTTCTACAGAATCTGACTTCTGCAGTCCTGGTTGGGGTTAGAGCTAAAGTGTGAGCTGAGGTTAGTTTAGATGTGTGTGCGTGCATGTGTGTGCGTTAGGCCGTGCGAAGCGTCTTGAAGGCGGACAGGGACAGCAGCGAGTGCATGACCACGGCTCCGACGTCGTACAGCACCAGCAGCAGCATCACGGACCACGTGTAGTCCTGCAGGAGACATGAAAGACACGTCAGACAGCCGCCGCCGTCGCCATCCCAGTTCGCAGAGAAAAGGAGATGTGCAACTGACCGCCAGCGTCTCTGGAGGGCACTGGGGGGTATAGGGGTAGTAGTAGTAGCTGTGGTAGGTGTCCACCGGAGGGTCGCACGGCTCCCCCTGCTGGTGGCTGATGAGGACGTAGCAGTAGAGGCAGAAGGCGAGCAGCGACGTCAGCAGGCCGAGCGCGTTACTGCAGGCGCAGCCTCGGAGCTGAGAGGAGCACAGAGACATCACAAACATGACGCCGGCCTGAACGCGCTGCAGCCTGACTAGGGCTGTAGTGATACACTAATCTCACGATACGATACGATACGATACACGATACACGATATTCAGCTCACAATACGATATATATCAAAATTCATCTTACAATACATTTACATTCATTTTCCAAAAGATTTTAAAGGGACAAAGTGATTTTGGTGACATCTTGTGAGTGTTCCAATGACTTTGTTTGAATTAATTGAACTGAAAGCATCAATTACACATTATATGGCTGACAGGCAGCTTGCAAATGCTGGACAAGATGAATAAAAGATTTGTTGACAAAAATAGTTTCATTTATTTAAACAGTGCAAAGTTGTTTGCTTGCAAGCTTTTAAAGGTGGGACACGGGGGTTTTTAAAGAAGCTTAGAATATCGATACACACGACTGAAAAATCAATACTCGATACTCGATAAAATATCGATATATATAGCAGAATCGATAAAATCGTTCAGCGCTGAGCCTGACTGCAGAACCTGGACGCAGCTGTGAACTTTAGTCCGTCTGCTCTGACGCGCGTCAGTCTGGTCTTCCCAAAAAGATGAGCAGCTCCAGCTCATCCAGAACTCTGCTGCCAGAGTTCCTACAGGAACCTGGGAAACGGATCATGTTGCTGCTGCTCTGAGCTCTTTTCGCTCTTTTCGCTGGCTACCACTGAGCTGTTGGTTTAACAACATGGGACCAGAACACACTCCTGATTAGGGGTGAGTATTGGCAAGGACTTCGCAATACAATATGTATCATGATACTTGGGTCACCATACAATATTATCGCGATATCACGGTTTACAGTGATCCCTTATTTTTCACGGTTAATGGGGACCGGCGCCCCCCCGCGAGAATCAAAATCCGCGAACTGGAGCCAGAGCCCCCCAGAGCCTAAATAATGTGTTTAAAATATGTTTAAAAACCTCAAAAAAGTAGCGAGGCACTGCAGTGAAACAAGACAAAGGCTCAACTGTGGTCTTTCTGTTTCCTTCACAGCCTCTGGTCTCTGAACCGTAGTAAACAAACAGCTCTTTCATCTAACCTCATTTTTATTCTGCTGTCCCATGACACACACACTACATTACCCATAAGGCCACACCATTACCAATAAGGCCACATTCTTAAAGGGGCCAGGCTGCCTCACAACATTTCTTTGCTGCGAGAGAACGCACACAACATCCTGTGGTGTTTCTGCAATTTTTTCTTGATTTTTTTAATATTATATATTTCTGAATAAAAATAAGCAAATAACTAAAACCGCGGAACTTAAAGCGCCAAATTGGCGAGGGATCACTGTATGTTCATCAGATGATATTGATCATTCAGAGGACAAATTGAGTCAAAAGTATTTGCTTCAAAACAACCTATTTATTGTTTATTATTAGTGTTTTTGCACATTTAAGTATTCACAATGAGTCTAATGAATACGCATTGTGAATACATGAATTTCCTAAAAAAATCCGATATTAGGAGCTGAAAAATCGATATTATATTGGGCGGCCGAAAATCGCGATATATTGCCAAATCAATTTTTTTTCACATCCCTGCTCCTGATCTCCTGGTGGAACAGGAACCAGCAGGGCTCTGAGATCTTCAGGAGGCCGTCAGCTGGTAGAACCTCCAGCTGGAACCAAACAGGGTGAAAGTGTTTATCTGCTACACACAGATGGAATAAACTTCCTGCTGATTTCAAGTGTTCCTCAACTCCAGCTATTTTTAGAGAAGCGATCAGCGCTGACGAGTACATCAGCAGTCATCCTGACTACTTTTAATAACCGGAGGAAGCCACTGGTGTGGGGAAGACCGACAAGAACCCGGGAAGACCGGAAAGGCACAGATCTGGAACAGCCCGGATGAGTGCGAGTACTTGGGTATTCTCTATTTTATCCTGCACTGTTGTCAGTTGTCTCGGCTTTGCCTCACTCCTTTTTGAGAATTTCTTTTTTTTTTTGGTGGTTTTTATTATGGATTTTATTTGCATTCTCATGCTGTTTTCATCAACTTGTTTAATGCCTCTCTGTAAAGCACGGAGTTGCGTTTGTGTAATAAATGCGCCTCTACAAACGAACAAGGACCGTTGACGTTGGACTCACCAGGTGTCTGCTGGGGTTCTTCACGTTGGCCATGGTGATGGATCCTCCTGTCATGATCTGCAACGCACCAGACGGAAACTGTGATTAGAGATGCTCTGTTTACCAGAGTGCAGTAGTTCGGTTCACGCTGACCCAAGTGAACCGCACTCATGACCAGGGCAGGAATTTTATGGCGGCCATGGCCGTCGTAGCCCTTCTTCTTGGCCGTGATGCCCTTCCGAAAATTGGTTGCTTAACGGCCACGGTGCCCTTGGTGCCCTGCTCTCTCCCCTTCCTTCAGCTATCATCAAGTTTGCGCCGTAGTGCCCATCGGTAGGCCTACCTGTATTAAAGCTAAACAATCGGAGCAGAGGTGTGTCCTACTGAGAGATCCGCCCATAAGTCTACCGCACAGCATCTATTTCCATCAGCGTTCTGACTGTGGGATAAACAGCACAACGATACCACGAAGACGACATTAAAGGTATGGTGGGAGATCTCTTTTTGCAGCACTTTTTACAATATTGCCTGAAAACCTTTTCGCATTCCCATTGCACCCACTGAAATAAAATGTTTGCAAAAAAAAAGCGAAACGTTTTGGTCCAGTCTAGAGGGTGTAATCAGAGAAAAACTCTGACCAATCAATGTACTGATCATCTTTACATTTATTGGCTGCATAATACGTCCATCAAATATCAATGCACTCCCACCCACCCCTCCCTCCCACAGCTCTGGCAATCAGGTGAGCAGACACAGCGTTGCTATTTGAAAGCCAGAAATCAAGTTAGCTCACACAGATCATTTCGTTGCAACAATGGCAGAGAAGAAGACGTCAACCGGCAACAAAATCAAAGAGAAAACTGTTGTTGAAAAAGCAACAGCCATGCGGAAGCTAACCGAAGAACAAAACAGAACCAGAGTGATTATCGGTACGGCTTTCCAGCGCTGGCGCCAGCTAGAAAATGAAAAGGGGGTCCAGACCGATGCCAAGGTGACCCAGGTTCTACTGGATAGGTAAGATGATGCCGTTCTGATTAGATAATATTTCAACATACTGATCGGTTATGGGTATTGTAGCCTATTCACCCAGTCAGTGAGAAAATGAAAGATGATGACAAAATTACTGTCCATTGAGTGACATGACGAACATATTCCAGCATGTTTCGCTAAGCTTCTTATCCTTTGACGGTAGCTTTCCCAATATCGTTGAATGCTATACCTTTTGTTAACTATAAGCTTCATGCACAAACCTGATAAATGCTGCTTATTGATTTTGTTTTTAGTTATGACGCTAGCATTGCACGTAGTTCTACTTCTACGAAGCACGGCGCCTTAACCCCCCCTCTCCCAGTGTCTACCATTCATACCGAGTCGCCTTCAGACTCAGACCTGTAAGTACTATTATCACCCAACCTTGACAATACGCAGTAGCTAGTTGATATGGGTTTTACAAAAAATATTTCTGCTGTTGAGAAACAATGGTTTGTTCGTTTTGTTCCAGTTCGAGCCAGTTGATGTGCTCTATAAAACTAGATTACTGATTGATCACACGGCTACTAGTTCCACAGAGCAATAAGCCTAATACAGATCGGTGGCTAGCTCATAACTTTCCATTGGAATGATATGAAAACTTTCTCCGTAATACATGTTGTAGTGTATACACAAATTGCTTTCTATCCATAACAGCATATGTACACAATGTAAATGTTGGCTTTTGTACACTGAAGGCCTTTTGTAAATCTGACAATAGCCTAATGCTGTGTTTTCCCCCATCATCTATTATCTGTTGTACAGTGATGACTGGTCAGTTGTGGGAATTGAGAGCTTGGAGAGCAGAATTGGGGAGGATGTCGATGAACAGCCCGGTCCTAGGTATTTGGTCTCAAAACACTTATCAACCACAAAGTAAATAGGTCAAGTAACATAAATCACTCTAATTTGGCTATGTATGACTACAACGGGCAAATGCATGTTACGAAAAAAAAAAATCCATGTCTGTGACTGCAGACAGAGATTTTTATTTCCACCTGAATATTTTTTTGTAAACAGATGAGTGCAGCTGTGACTTATTAGCTGGAAAATACAATGGGACCACAGCATGAAGCCTTACCTAGTGCAAGTTCAAATTTAATAACAATACCACTAAAAATGAGTATTTTACACATGTTTTTGGAAGAGTATGTCTAGGCGTTTCCAAAAATGTCATTTGGAGACTCCAAAAGGACACTTGGATAACCATGGCCACATACCTAGGATAAAAGTCAGAAATACCTTTTACAACACAGCAAACATAGCAAACTATTCACATGTTTACACACATTTACAATTATAGCCAATTACAGGTTGTTTGCAGAATTTTTTACATAAACATAATTTCATAAATGACACACTGATGCACGTTTTGACTGGGCTGCGTTACGCAGGTAGTTTCTGGTTGTGACTTTGTCTCCGCCCCCTGAAGCGACACATCACCGTGTTCAGAATTTCATTGGCTGTACAGTGGATGAAGAGGAGCTCCCATCATCACCTAGTAGGGCTGTAGCGATACACTAATCTTGCGATACGATATATACGATATTAATATTCATCTTAAAATACATTTAAATCATTTTCTGAAAGATTTTAAAGGGACAGAGTGATTTTGGTGACATCTTGTGAGTGTTCCAATGACTTTGTTTGAATTAATTGAACTGAAAGCATCAATTACACATTATATGGCTGACAGGCAGCTTTGCAAATGCTGGACAAAATGAATAAAAGATGTGTTGAGAAAAATAGTTTAATTTATTTAAACAGTGCAAATTGCTTGCAAGCTTTTAAAGGTAAGGGACACAATGGAGAGTTAAAGTACAGCAAGTGGCCTTCTTTGGCAGCTTTTTTGGCTTCGATACTGAACATATGAGGTAGCTACTAGCCATTCTAGCCACCAGGTTAAGTAAACACGAACCATGGCAGCCAATAATTCAAGTCCATTGGAGCAACATTTAAGCCACCTTAAAATTGCACCCATCTCAGCAGAGTAGCTGGCGGACTTAATGGCACCCCTGCGGGACACAGGGGTTTTGAAAGGAGCTCAGAATATCGATAGCCGCAGCTGAAAAATCGATACTCTCTGGGGAAATAAAATATCAATATATATCGCAGAATCGATAAAATTGCTCAGCTCTATCACCTTGTGTCTCCTAAACAAGCCTGTGGTGGTAGTATTATGATCTGGGGAAGCTTCAGTTGTCCAAAATGTTTGTCGTGATTCAGCATCTTCAACTTCATACGTGTATGGATCAGAATTGGACCAATGATGTACATACCAGAATTCCCAGGAACAGAGGCAGTACGAAGAGTTTTGACAGATTATGGTCGATGTGGGCGAGCGGGGCCGACAGCAGCAGCTGGAACAGTCCCAGCAGGATGGTCACCACCTGCACACAGACACCGGTCGGTACTGATTCAGGGTTACACGCTCGTATGAAGCCGAGTGGCGTCCTGATCTCACCGCAGCACTTTCAGGATCAAACCAGGCGAAGAGACGACGCAGCCCGGGTTCAGCTGCCGGTGATGCTCCCTCTGACTCCATCATGCCGCACGACACGAGACTGAAAGATCCAAGAGCATGGCATTAATAACAGGAGCTATATGGGCACAGTTTAGAGGAAGATGTCAGTCGGTAAAACATCATTGCTGACCAACTGTTGAGCCTTTATCGTGAAACTGGAATGTCTCGCATCATCGACCAAAGGAGCTGTTCTGTGACGAGATGAGCCAAGTTATCTCACGCTCACAGGGACGTCAAGCGCTGTCGAACTGAATTGTGGGTTCGCGATGAAGGCATTGCTTTCATCAAGAGTTGGGGAACCTTCAAATCCTTTAAATTGCGGCTCCACAGTCACAGCAGCTTATTTGCTCCACCATTAGACTCCTTGGTCCATGTTTCATGATGGGTCAGGTGGGAAGCCGCCACCGCCACAGACCACTTTTATGTAGGACCCCAGACGCTCTGGGAGCATGGTGGCCATGTTTCCCCCACTGTGCACCACAACCACGGCCTGCTAATGAGCGACGTCCAGCCAGGCGGTGCTGTAAAGCTTGTTGCCAGAGTTGTGAGCGAACTTCAGTCAAGACCCTTCCTGGTTAACTCAAGAGTAGGTTGCAGCGCACGACTGCAGATGAAATAGACGCAGCCACCCAGAACTAGGGACGGGTCCAACAGGGGGATTAAAAAAAAACCTGTGTCTGCAAAACCCCGGATGAGTGTGAGCTCTGCCCAATGGCACCTCTTTTTCCCCCGTACTCGGGTTGCCCCTATTACGCACACATCTATAATTTTATGTTGCTTTGAACGAGGAAAAAGGACTTTTTATTTTTTACGAAGCATCGTTGAGTTTGTATCGGCTAAAACCAGAAAAAGTAAGTGCCAGTTGGACAACCACGTATGTCACATCAGCAACGATGAAACTAACTCTCAGAGCAACAGCAGACATCATGACAGAGGCAACTGAAACCCTGAAGAACGTGATGACAGAAGAGAGACGGAGGCTACTGCCTTCAAACAACCATGGTGCTCTACTACTGCTGTGATCCAGAGCAAAGAAGCTACGCATACATCCCTTCATGGCTGACGCGACATGGGGAAAGTGTCCAGAAAATCTCTCTGAGCAGAGAAGATGGACGGCGCTGATTCAGTGTGAGACAGAGGTCAAGACGGGGGACGGCTGTGAACGTGCTGAACCTCGCCAGACATTTCAGGCTGCGGTCCAGCAGGACCATGAGTGGTGATCCGGTCTACTTCCTGGAATAAGAGGAAGGAGCCACTAGTCCAGAGACGACTGGAAAGACACAGATTTGTAAAGCCCCAGATGAGTGTGGGTGCTGCCACCTTACATGCCATTTTCAGCGGTACTTGCATAGCCTCTATTAAACATTAAGTTGTTGATTTTAACTGATGTAGGTTGGGCTTCATAAACCCAACACCTTCTTCAAAAACAAACAAAAGAAAATGCTTTAATAGCAGAACCCAGAGGCCTGCTGAGGTGTTTATGACTGTTGGAGAGTCCTGAATCTGTTGACAAAGCTTGTTCTCTGTACAAAGGCGGCGTTGTTTGTGTGTGTGTGCGTGTACGTGCACACTCGTGTTTTGGAGCGTGTACACGGAGGAACAGAAAAACAGCATGAGGATGTGAAAGAGAAGAGAGAAGGTCAAGAAGGAAGAGAGAACTGAGTGAGTCAGTTCATCAAATCCACATTCCAGCGTCATCTGAGAAACAACTGAAAGAAAACAGAGACCCTGCAGGATGAGAAACAGATGTGGTTGGAGGAGGAGGAGGAGGAGGAGGGGGCTAACAGGGGAGATGAAGAACAGGGGAGACGAAGAACAGGGGGGACGAAGAACAGGGAGGATGAAGAACAGGAGAAACAGCAGTGTCGATAACAGACGAAGACTCCACAGATGTTTGTGATTAACTTTGACTCACAACTTCTCTTTAGAGCTTTATGATCTGAAATACGTCTTTGATCAGAATAACTGCTCGTCCTGATGTCCTACCATCATCCTACCATCATCCTACCATCGACCTACCGTCGTCCTACCGTCATCCTGCCATCGTCCTACCATCGTCCTGCCATCATCCTGCCGTCGTCCTACCATCGTCCTACCGTCGTCCTGCTGTCGTCCTACCATTGTCCTGCTGTCGTCCTACCATCGTCCTGCCATCATCCTGCCGTCGTCCTACCGTCGTCCTGCCATCATCCTGCCGTCGTCCTACCGTCGTCCTACCATCGTCCTGCCGTCGTCCTACCGTCATCCTGCCGTCGTCTTACCATCGTCCTGCCGTCATCCTGCCGTCGTCCCGCCATCGTCCTGCCATCATCCTGCCGTCATCCTGCCGTCGTCCCGCCATCGTCCTGCCATCATCCTGCCGTCATCCTGCCGTCGTCCCGCCATCGTCCTGCCATCATCCTGCCGTCGTCCTACCGTCGTCCTGCTGTCGTCCTACCATCGTCCTGCCATCATCCTGCCGTCGTCCTACCGTCGTCCTGCCATCATCCTGCCGTCGTCCTACCGTCGTCCTACCATCGTCCTGCCGTCGTCCTACCGTCATCCTGCCGTCGTCTTACCATCGTCCTCCGTCATCCTGCCGTCGTCCCGCCATCGTCCTGCCATCATCCTGCCGTCATCCTGCCGTCGTCCCGCCATCGTCCTGCCATCATCCTGCCGTCATCCTGCCGTCGTCCCGCCATCGTCCTGCCATCATCCTGCCGTCGTCCTACCGTCGTCCTGCTGTCGTCCTACCATTGTCCTGCCATCATCCTGCCGTCGTCCTACCGTCGTCCTGCCATCATCCTGCCGTCGTCCTACCGTCGTCCTACCATCGTCCTGCCGTCGTCCTACCGTCATCCTGCCGTCGTCTTACCATCGTCCTGCCGTCATCCTGCCGTCATCCTGCCGTCGTCCCGCCATCGTCCTGCCATCATCCTGCCGTCGTCCTACCGTCGTCCTGCTGTCGTCCTACCTGTCCTCTGCTGTCGTCCTACCATCGTCCTGCCGTCCTCCTACTGTCGTCCTACCATCGTCCTGCCATCATCCTGCCGTCATCCTGCCGTCGTCCCGCCATCGTCCTGCCATCATCCTGCCGTCGTCCTACCGTCGTCCTGCTGTCGTCCTACCATTGTCCTGCTGTCGTCCTACCATCGTCCTGCCGTCGTCTTACCATCGTCCTGCCGTCATCCTGCCGTCATCCTGCCGTCGTCCCGCCATCGTCCTGCCATCATCCTGCCGTCGTCCTACCGTCGTCCTGCTGTCGTCCTACCATTGTCCTGCTGTCGTCCTACCATCGTCCTGCCGTCCTCCTACTGTCGTCCTACCATCGTCCTGCCATCATCCTGCCGTCATCCTGCCGTCGTCCCGCCATCGTCCTGCCATCATCCTGCCGTCGTCCTACCGTCGTCCTGCTGTCGTCCTACCATTGTCCTGCTGTCGTCCTACCATCGTCCTGCCGTCATCCTGCCGTTGTCCTACCATCGTCCTGCCATCATCCTGCCGTCGTCCTACCATTAGGGGTGTAACGGTACACAAAACTCTCGGTTCGGTACGTACCTCGGTTTTGAGGTCACGGTTCGGTTCATTTTCGTACAGTAAGAAAACAAAATGCAAAATATAAATGTGCTAGTTGTTTATTACACACTTTTGTGCTTTTAAAACAATAAGAACATTAGCCTATACAAAGCTAGAATTTTCCTCAAAAATATAAATACAATATTCTGAAATGTAGATATTTTGAAAAACAAAATAAAAATAACATTGGCTCAGACTTTTTCTAAAAGAAAATATCCATCTGATGTGCAAAATTGAACAGTTGCAACACTGAACAGTTTCAAGTTGTTGCTCAGATTAAAGAACATGAATAAGGCTCAGACTGTTTCTTTAAAAACAAATCATTGTATTTTTTCATAAAGTCCCGGTATGATTTTCTGGCTAAAATGTGGACGAGAAGGTAATTGATATCGGGGCTCAATTACTTTTATCATGTGTTTGAAGCCAGCGTTTAGGGTGATTAGGATCTTAAATCTGCAGCTACAAAACACAACTTCGGCTCCCCGGTGAAATATAAACAGGGACAAAGAGAAGTTGATAAAACCAAAGTGGTTTGCCGACATTGTTCATCCGAGATCGGGTATGTTTCTGGCAACACGTCTAACCTGTTAACTCATTTGAAACGGCACCACCCCAGCGTGAACATCGCTACAAAAAGAGAAAGACGACCGAGTACAAACACAGCTTCCCACCACATTTAACACTATGTCGAGGGAGGCTTATTGCCAATGCTAGCGGCATTAGCATTAGCCACGACGTCCGCTACAACTGCTGTTTGTTGTGCTCCATGCGGTCCTCTGCTTAATATGTCCGTGTGGAAACTCGTTCGGTACGCCTCCGTCCCGAACCGACCACGCCATACCGAACGGTTCAATACAAATACATGTACCGTTACACCCCTACCTACCATCGTCCTGCCGACGTCCTACCGTCGTCCTGCCATCATCCTACCGTCGTCCTACCATCGTCCTGCCGTCATCCTACCGTCGTCCTACCATCGTCCAGCCGTCATCCTACTGTCGTCCTACCATCGTCCTGCCGTCATCCTACTGTCGTCCTACCATCGTCCTGCCGTCATCCTACTGTCGTCCTACCATCGTCCTGCCGTCATCCTACCGTCGTCCTACCATCGTCCTGCCGTCATCCTACCGTCGTCCTACCATCGTCCTGCCGTCGTCCTGCCATCGTCCTACTATTGTCCTGCCATCGTCTTGCCATCGTCCTACCATCATCCTGCTGTCGTCCTACTGTCGTCCTGCCATCATCCTCACCCTATGAGCTGCTGGGAAACATGTTCTTCTTTTGTTTTTGCATCCCAGCGTCTGAGGAGCTGGGATCTGAGTTCTCTCTCCAAACTCGTCATGTGTTGTTGTTGTTCACTGAGGACTGTTTGGCTCAGACTTTTCAAGGCAGTGTTCCAGATTTCACTGAAGGACGAACGGAAGAATCATCGAGGCTCCCGCAGCAGGAACCTGTTGCACCTTCATTCATCTTTTTGGTTTTGAATTTCACCTCTTCAGTTACGGTTGGTCAGATTAGGCCAGTAGCCTGAAAAACATCTCCCAGTTCGGGTTAGAGTTTGGCCTCTAAAATCAGCGTTGACGTGCATGAATATGGAATTAGACTCGCGCTCTAACATCTGTTGTATATTTACTCTCACTGTCTGTTATATAAATAAATATATATTTACGCTCTATAAATTGAGGTTCTTGTGTTCCAGACAGGCTTGAGGCCCACAAGACCTCCAAACAGCCTCAGTTGGCATAAAACGCTGCCAAAAGAGTTCTTAGAAAGAAAACCGAAGCTGATCACGTCTCACCAATGTCACATATGAACGAGTTTATTGCTGTTTGAGGTTTGAAAGTGAATCCAGTCGGGTAGAAACTGGGATAGTAACCAGTAAATGGAAAAGCAGCTTTCTGAAGAAACCTGCAGTCTTGCTCAGCGTTTCCTGTTACCCTATTGTAAAATGTTTTTTTTTTTCCTATTTGCAATGACGCCCGGTCGTGCACAGGTGCCCAGTCCGGGTGAATGTCTCCTTCCCGCCCACAGACGGCAGGGCGAGGCTCCAGCAGTGACCTTAAATGAGCGGATATGGATGATGGATGGATTTGCAGTGACGAATATCTTCATGCACAAGTCAAATTCTAATTTTAATATACAAGACTTGGTATTTAAATCAATATAATTAGATTATTTTACATATTTCTTTGCAAGAACTAATGATTTAACGTCGGCGTGGACCAACCCTGCTGCAAAGCTCATCCTTTTTACGGACAGAACATCTGTTGAATTTCTGACTGGCCACCATCTTTTGTTCACTCTGGAGCTTCATGCAGATGTGCACATCTGTCTAATGTGACAAATTACACTTAAGTCATATCTGAGTGCCTCTGCACTTCCACCTTTGCTAATAATATGTCGTATTTACCAACTTTAGCTTGTGAGACAACACAACACGTGTTAAACTCGAGGCCCGTGGGCCAAATCTGGTCCACCACATCATTTTATCTGACCTGCCAGAGCGTGCGAAGACAAAAATGTTCTTATAATAATTTAAAATATAATAGAAGCATAGATGGACCACAACATGCCCCACAATGTCTCCCAGTTTTGTTTCCCTGCCCTCTGGATGTCTGTCAAATTAAGGCATTTACTGCGACAGTTTTGTGGTTAAGTGAATGACGATGTAAAAAAATTAAAAATAGAATCTTATGACGTGGAAAAATGTCTCAAACAGACATGAGCAAGTATGTTTTCTTTGCTGTGGGACGGTGGGAGCCGCAGACGAATATGGGTTTTTTGATGCTCCAACACCGAACAAAGAGCTCAATAAACTAGACTCAACCACCAAAAACACCACCAGAAGATCTCAGAAATAAAAAAGCAGAATGTATTTCAGTGAAAGCAGTTTCCATTGTGGCTGGAGAAAGCTCAAGCCTCCAAGGCTTAAGGAAGTGTTTTATGGCCAGCAGGAGCGCGCTCAACCAGCGCCCGGCCGGCAGGAGCACGCCCACCCGGGGGCCGCCCGGTAGGACCTGCGCCTGCCTGGCGGCCAAGCTACACTAACGCTATGCCACACTAACCAAATCTGCCCGTCCATCCTTGTTTCGGATGACTCCTATAGTGGTCACAGATTTGAAATCTGGCTGTGAAGAATATAGAAATATGTTTATTTCTGCAGTAAAGTTGGGTATTTTAACATGGGCATCACCAACTGCCCCCTGGTGGACATTCAAGGAACCACATGTTTCCACACTTCCATTAAAGGGCCTTTAATGTTCAAAACAGAGCCATCCATCAGCACTGGGCGTTGGTTTTGTCCGTTGTTTTGCATGTCGTCTTGGTGCTTACAGTACCACTGGAAATCACGGGGGCAGTAATGAGCCAGTGGAATGAAGAAAAACTCATTTAAAAATGGTAGAAAACTTTGCAGAGCGCCTTTAGGGAGCCGCTCCGAGATTATCCAGATTTATAAGACGTGACCACTCCGGGACACCGAGAAAAGCACTGCTTCAAGTGACGGTGGCAGCGGCGAGAGTCACCGTGTTTGTTGAGGTCAGTAGTTGACTCGCCACTGCCACCTGCTGGACGTGCTGCCCAACAACCAAACAAACACAAATGAAGCACGGAGGCGCATCGGGTCGTGACGTAACGGAAACGAGGTTTGGAACGGACAGATGCATAAGAACATGGAGCATAGACCCTACAGCTTTGAAAAGGAAATGTCTTCAGCCGTTAATACCGTCTTTGAAGATCTGCTCACCCTGACCGACTGTAACGGAAGCCTGGGACAGTTGGGGTGGATCAGTGACTCCCCTGTAAATATCACGGGGCAGTCAGAGATGAGCGCCGTTGACAGACGGGGACTGGGTGGTCCTCCTCCTTGAAAAGAAGGTTTTCACCATCACGTGATGTCACCCAGATGTTGTGTCTTCTCATAAATATTTCAGTCAAAGACCTAAAAACGTTTTTGAGGGATCCGCAGGTCTGTTAGAGGAACCAGCCTATATCGTGCAGCAGTCGGTTCATTTCAAAGTGTATATTGTTCTTTCTGGAATCATACGTGTGAAAAGGACGAGCGGCGTCACGCAGGATTTTTTTGACTTCTAAACTGACCCTCTCCTCACACGTGGTTCAAGTCGCGTCTTTTCTTTTACGCGCCAGGATTTGGCAGCAAGGTAGTAAACCAAAGGAAGCTACAGCGCTGCAGGAAAGAAATCCACACTGCCCTCTAGTGGCTGGTGGTGTAATAACTGAGCGACGTGAACAACGGAGCACAAGTGTAAGCGCCAAAGATGTACAGTGATCTCTCGCCAATTCGCTCTTTAAGTTCAGCGGTTTTAGTTATTCACTGATTGTTCAGAAATGTGTAATATAATAGACAAAAATCAAGAAACAAATTGCAGAAATGTCACAGGATGTTGTGCATGTGTGTCGTGGGACGGCAGAATGAAAACGGGGTTAGATGAAAAGTGTAGTGAGCATCAACAGCAGCCCAGCGTGTATAGATTTACATTCTCTGTTAACGGACAGGAGCCCAACAATACAACCTGTGTGATGTTACAAGTTCCTGCAGTGCCAGAATAAAGTGCTCGTTCCATGCAGAGAAAACCAGACTTTTTCTTTTGTTGTTGTTAGCGTGTTAGCCGCTAATTACGAGCCAAAAATAGCAACAATACCAGCAGTTTCTTTACTACGGTTCAGAGATCAGAGGCTGTGAAGGTAACAGAAAGACCACAGTTGAGCCTTTGTCTTGTTTTGCGTTTTTAAACATATTTTAAACACATTATTTAAGCTCGAGGGACTCCGGCTCCCGTTCTTGGATTTTAATTTTCGGTGGGGGGCGCTGGTCCCCATTAACCGCGAAAAATAAGGAGATCACTATAGTCTACATACACATCTACGCTTAAGTAAAAATCAGGCTCAAGTCCATAGCTTGTGTCTTTTCCTCTTGGCTTTGTGTTATGACATGCTTGAATATTCCAGAGCAGCAGAGTAACAAAATATCTGCTTTTACAGTCATCTTCACACCCGCAGGTGATCAGTTCATCAAGGGCTGATGATTAGCAGCACCTGGCTGAAACTAGAAACTAAAGCAACAGGGGGTACTTAGGATTGCACACGTGACCTTTTTTTTTTTTTTTGGCTTCTTTTTGTTTAAAAATAAAAATGGCAGGATGGAAAACAAAAGGACGCATGTTGTTTTTTTTTGGTCTGACTTTGTATTTGCTGAAACCGAGACCCAGTAAGACGGAAACGGGCCGTAAAAACGACAACGAGGAGCCCCGGAGTTGATGGACAGCAGGACTGTTTGTCCCGGGTGCAGCCGCAGGGGTCCGGGACCCCCGACCCGGTTCCCCGGCAGCGCCAACCCTGTTCCCGGGATCGGTTCTCCAGGGTTTCTGTCAGGCAGCAGTGAGGTGTGAAAGTCTGCGGAGGTATTTACCTTCACGCTCTGGGAGGACGAGGAGGATGAGGAGTCCCGCAGCTGAACCCCGCGCGCGCTGTTCCGTGGAATTCACGGGCGCACAGAGGAAGTGGAGGCGGAGCTCTCCGCGCGGCCGCAAGCCCCCGCGCGAGACAAACAGCGACGCGCGCACGCGCCCCGACCGAGGAGAAGCCCCGAGGAGCTCCGGTGGAGGACCGAGCCGTTCAGCTGGACCAGAACCGAGACTTTGTAGAAGGTAAGAACCGACGCGCCGCCGCCGCTGCCCGCTCGAGTCTGTGCGTAAACGCTGCGCGCGCCTGTGTGTGGACAGAACCAGAACCAGAGAGAGAGACTGGGGTCACGTTACTGATGACAGTGCAAGTGGGATGTCAGGTCTCTCCGTGCGTGCGCGTCCGTGCTGGACCAATGTCTCAACCGGAACCAGAGTTTCCAGATGTTAAAGGGTTGCTGTCCACGTTTGAAGGTGTGGCGGCAAGAGGACCCTGAACTGACCCGATCATCATTCAAGGTCGACATTAAAGGTACCCTATGTAGGAATTACACTTCCTTTCTACGAGGTTTAATTGAATATATCTGGCATCAAAATAAAGGTCACTCATGAGATTACAGCAGAAGTGTAAAGTTGAGGATGTACCCTCAACAGGCACTTTATTATATAAGTATGTGTACCCCCCCCCCCCCCCCCCCCCGCCGACCAGTGGTAGGTGTTTATTCAAGGCCATATCCCAGAAACAGCTGCATTGGTGGGCAGTTCTCAAACCCATGTCTTCCCAGAAATTATCCAATCAGAACAAAGAGAATATTGTATATTTTTCTATAGAATCAGAGTCAGAATCAGAATCAGAATCAACTTTATTGCCAGGTACGATTTTACACATACGAGGAATTTGTTGTGGCGATGAAGGTGCAAGCGATAAAAATACAAAATATAGCTCAGCTTCTTGGAAAGAGAATCTCAAAGAGACTTTAGATTACGTGACTCGAGTGGAGTTTTCCACTGAAATATGATCTATGATGGAAAACCACGGAGGTTCCAGACCAGATTTAGAGTTGGGCTGCAGAAAGTGATTATTATTGTTCTTCGACAGCTAGCCCAACAGCTAGCCGAGTGTAAGGATGTAACGATATGGAAAATTTGATATCTCGATTATAGTGACCATATTATCACAGTTTACGATATTATCGCGATATTCTTAATTGCTGTACAAATGTGTAAAATACACATACATTTTAATAATTTCACAAAATCTAGAAATGAAACTTTCACATTAAAAGGGCAAACAACAGACAAAGAGGTTTTATTTTAAATTAATAAAATAAATAACAGGAACAAAGTTTATTTGTCTGGTCCAAATTTGAGTAAACACTTTAACAACCATAGTAGGTCAAAATATGCAAATAATTATCAGGAACAAAAATTATTGTGCAAGTTTAAATGAAATAAACTTTTGACTTTAAGCTGAACCTTAAATACGTATAAATGTGTAAATAAAGAAACAGTTGTTTAGGAGCCAAATATGTTGTTCTGAATTGTAGTTCACTCTGTGTGTCTGTGGGTGTCGCTGTGTTGTTACCTGAGGGTCAGGTATAAAGGTAGCTGCCTGTTATTGGTTAGCTGTTTGACCCGGAAGGGCAAAAGGTTTTTGACCGCTGTGGCGCTAACTGCTGGCGTTATGGTTGTCGAATCAGTTAATGGAATAAATTAATATTTTAAACTGCATCAGAAGATTATCGTTCCGGTCCTTTTTCGATGTCATTTTTAATGTCCTGCGTGCTATCACCACTTTCCGCCATGCTAATGTTACGATGCCGATGTAACAAGCTACAAATTCACGCAAGACACAGTCGCGAGTCGCTCACAGTCTTGAATATCTCGGTAATAAACCACGATAATGAGATGAAGTCAAACATAAATGGTAATCGTTATCGTGTAAAATTTTACTGCGCTTTACCGTAACACCGGTAACTGTTCCATCCCTAGCTGAGTGCGGTCATCCTTCCACCGTTGTAATCAGTGGAGCTTTCACCTAAAAGCAGGGTTTTATCTGGAGCGTGTAGCAGCCGGTCACCCTCTCCAGTTTTCAGTGGCGAAACACGTTCTTGTCTTTCATAAAAACCACTTTGTCCTGCAAGAAGCGATTAAAAATCATTGTAGCGCTCTGGCTACATTTATACACACAGATGAAGAAGAAGAAGGGTGTATTCTACTTTCACATTAGTCATGTTTAGAGTTCACTGCCTCACATAGACCATTTAGACTGCTTTCACATGGCACCATAATGACGTTTTGGTTTTGGTTTTTATTTTATTTATTTTTTTGAGCTCGTCACCGAGCTCAAACGCTGGTTGGTGGCCATTCCTTGAAACTGGATCATTATTTGTGAATGCCAGAGAAGCATCAAAGACTGAATCATCTCTGACTGTCGTTCTATCGTACCAAATATCTGGAGTCATCAGGGAACTGAGCTACAGCCAATGAGAGACTGGGCTGAAGGGGGACTATGACTAGTGGAGTGGGAGGTGTGTGTGTGTGTGGTGGGGGGGGGGGGGGGGGTACAGAGGGGTGGTTACGCTCCACTTTGTTGTGTCTTATGCCGGGGGCTGACACATGACCTTTCTCATGATATGTTGCCCCCATGTGATGGAATTGCATTATTACATAGGGTGCCTTTAATGCTAAATGACATGCGGTCAGTGATGCTGGGCTCTTACACAGAAGGTCAAGACCTCAGGACATCATAACCCACATCTTGCCTCGTTTTTCATTTAGTCTTTTATCAGATTTTCAGGCAGAAAATCCAACGTGCTCTGAGAAGCCCAGTCCTCAGTCCCTGCAGTCTTCCAGGCATCACCGGCATCTCCACTTGGTCAGGTTGGTTCCTCCAGACGTGCTCCCACCAAAACTCCCCCGTTGGTCAATCATCACATCGTTTCGACATTTCAGTACCCTCAGCATTTTTTTCACATGAGTCACTTCCCATCGGCCCAACCCTCCACACATTCAGTGCTGGAATTTAAGCATCTTTGCAACGCCTGAATAAAACCTAAAGGTCTGTTTGATGCATATTTATTCAGATGGATGGTTGCCAGAGAAAAAACAATGTTGGTAATCTAGAGGTTTGCTCCCAGACCATTTGTCAGTGCAGTCCAGAATGTTCTCCCATGGAAGAGAAACCTACGATCACTCCCGTACTACCATCTCCTCCGCATTCCCAACATAAATCCCCTTTCATCAAGTCCATTCAGTTTAATCTTGGTGATTGTGCTGATATCTATGAGTTATTTTAAATCTGGCTTCTCCAAAGTGCTCCAGAGTGTTAGAAACAAATTTCCTCCCATGTTTTCCCATCCAGTGTACAGAGCAGATCTCTCTGTTCTCCCGGGGAGCGTTGTTGCGCAACAACACGAAGTGAAAAACGAGCTCTAACGAGAAGATAGTTTCACTAGAACCTCGAGGAGACTCGGAGAGGGAGGCCATCTGTTCGGGCTGCAACAGGAAGGGAGGGAGGACGTAAGAGCTCTGTGAGACGAGGAAGAACATATGAGCTTTGTAACAGGAAATAACAGCAGCACGGTTGGGAAACCCAGAGATATCTGCAGGAGCAAACTGGGACGAAGAGGACCAGGGGAAACCCCGAACCGTGGGACCACTGATGCTCCCTTAGCACCAGGCGCTTAACTAAGCTTCATCCTCCCACTGCCAGTCACGGCGGTCAAGACAAAACGAGCGACACAGATCATCATCAGTGTAAATCACATAAATCCAAAGCAAAGACGGTGCACATCTGTCCCTTTGTGGCTGACGTGACCAAAGTGACCCAACAGTTCTTTCTTCACGAACAAGGTGGAAGGATGAAACGAGGAGACCGGAAAAGACACAGATCTGCAACGGGCTGGTTGAATCACGTTCTGTAGTTCTCAGGTAGCCTTGATTAGCAGCACTTAGCACTAGGGCTGTAGCAACGCACTAAGCTCATAATACGATACATGATATTTGGCTCACGATACGATATATATCGGTATTTATCTTACAATACATTTACATCATTTTCTGAAAGATTTTAAAGGTACAAAGTGATTTTGGTGACATCTTGTGAGTGTTCCAATGACTTTGTTTGAATTAATCGAACTGAAAGCATCAATTCCACATTATATGGCTGACAGGCAGCTTGCAAATGCTGGACAAAATAAATAAAAGATGTGTTGATAAAAATAGTTTCATTTATTTAAACAGTGCAAATTGTTGCTTGCAAGCTTTTAAAGGCGGGACACGGGGGTTTAGAAAGAAGCTCATAATATCGATACCCGCGGCTGAATAATCGATATTCGATAAAATATCGATATAAGGGCTGGGCAACGATTAAAATTTTAAATCGCGATTAATCGCATTATTCCCCTGATTAATCACGATTAATCGCATTGTATACGCAGAATCAAATAATGAATTCAAAAGTAGTGTAAAATGCACTTATAATGTTCTGCTGCCATATGAACTAAAGTGTCATAACATTTGTTGTTCAAACACTTTTAACATCAGCACTTGTCAGTAACACATATTTACTGTAAATCTCATCTTAAAAAATGTAAAATAAAATAAAACTTATTGCCACTGCCAGGGCATTAATGTCATCCTGTTTTATAAAAAACGAAAAAAAAAAAATGCTTCGTTTTTTTTAAATATTTCAATTTTAGACTTGGATCAAAATACAAAATTAAAAAACGGGCCACAGAACTGAATTTGTTTTATAATCGAGGACTGGACTTCCTGTTGTCATTACACATCTGTGCCACTAGATGGAGCCGCACTGCAGTAACCAGCCAGAGAACAGCAGGACAGTGAACACTTGTCATTGTAACAGACGCTATACAAATAAAATTGAATTGAATTGAATTGAATTGAACACATGGAGCAGATCTGATGGAACATGGAGGAATGACGCAAAAGTTTTGTTGTAGTCCAAATTTTTTTTTAGACAGAATTGTTAATATTGCTACCTGAGTTGCTACCCGAACTGTAAAGTTCACGGATTTTTACCGTTCTCCATGTCTGTTTTAGCTTTTCTTTAAGTTTACCTGCAAATTGTCTTCTGGTTCCGCAGCAGCCAGTAAGATGAAACGCAGTCTGGACTTAATTGGGTTATGTTCAACGTTGTAAACCTAAAATGCTTTCAGTGACGTAGGAGTTTTGTAACTATGTCAGGGATGTAGGAGGTCCCCGCAGGAATGAAAGCATGTCCAGACGTGTCACATGAGTGAGTGTTGATGTTTTCAGTCAGTGATGTACGCCGTCTCCTCTGCAGGTCATGGCGGTGTCGGTCTCCAGGGATCTGACGGTCCAGGTTCTGGAAGATGTGAACACCGTGAAGCTGATGGACAGGCAGAAGGCTCTGCGAGCCGCCATCCAGAGAGGCGAGCCCAAGTCTCTGGGGGTGAGTCTGTGCTCCGGTCCAAGTGGACACGGGTGTTTGTGTCGTAGCATCAACGCAAAACAACCAGATGAAGAGGATGAATCCAAGCTCCAAGTGTTCAGGTTTGACCTGGGGCCAGAATAATTCCATCAGCAGAAGGACGGTCCAGGAAAACCTCGTTACAGCGTCGGACCTGATAGGATCTACTGACGTAGCAAACTACCACCGCATGCTTCTTCCTGGCCTTTGCTGTTTGTCGTCAGTGAATAAAAGAAGGAGAGAACGATAAGGAGGAGGAAGAAACTAGAATGACCGGATCAACATAGAGAGAGAAGATAAGATAAGATAAGATAAGATAAGATAAGATAAGATAAGCGATTCTTTTTGCTGCCCACAGCTTACCCAGTCAACACCACCCTCCAGCTGACCTTCATTTCCACACTGATGTACTTACTGAAGCCAAGGACTCGTCTCAGCTCCACTGGGGGTCTCAAAAATCCCCATGGAGGGGTCTTTCCTACTGATGGAGACGAGCCGCTAACTGTCGGGGACCCACCTGGTGTTACAGTGTTACATGGCACACATGAAAACGGTGCTTAAAAAGCACCTCAAAAAGTCACGATTTTGCAACAAAGTCTGAATTTTCTAAAATAGTTTTTATACAACAGAAATTCGTTATTTTAGGACAAAAACTTGCAATTATGCAAAATTTCACAACAAAAAATTGTACTTTACAACCAAAAAGATGCAATTTTGGGACAAAAAAAATTTAAGGTTAAAAAGTGATTTTTATGAAATCTTTGAGTTTACGACAAAAAGTTGTGATTGAGTGACAAAAGTATTTGGACTCAATAGTGGAAAATGTATGTTTTTACAACAAAAATCTGCCTTTTACAAAAAATATCTTTTTTTTTTTATTTACGATTTTACAGCAGAAAAACTGTTGTCAAATTTTAGGAGAAACGTGCCAGTTTCATTAAAAGTAGTCACAAATTTTTACAAAATGTATTCTGAGATATTATAGGATGAAAGTTAACTTTTTAAAAAACATTTGAGGCCAATATTTTTTTGGAAAAATGTGTCAATTTCACTACAACTAGTCGCTATTTTTACAAAATGTGTTCTGAGATATTATAGCATGAAAGTGAACTTTTTAAAAAACATTTGAGGCTAGTATTTTTAAATTTGCCATTTTACAACAGAAATTCATGATTTTAGGACAAAAACCTGGAATTATGCAAAATTTAATGACAAAATTGTAATTTACACCAAAAAAGATGCAATTTTGGGACAAAAAAAATGTAATTTATGGTTAAAAAGTTGTGATTTCTGTGAAATCTTTGAGTTTATGATGAAAAGTCGTGATTGAGTGACAAAAGTATTTGGACTCCAAAAAAAATTGTAAATTTTTTTTAGAATTTTTTGTTGTAAAAAATTTACATTTTTACAACAAAAAGCTGCTTTTTACAAAAACAAATCATGTTTTTCTTTTATATATGATTTTACAACAAAAACATTTGTTCCAATATTTTTTTGGAAAAATGTGCCAATTTCATTAAAAGTAGTCACGATTTTTACAAAATGTGTTCTGAGGTATTTTAGGATGAAAATTAACTTTTTTAAAAAATTTTCAGGCCAATATTTTTAAATTTGCCATTTTACAACAGAAATTCATGACCTTTAAGGGCTAAAAGTTGTAATTTTGACAGCGTACCTGAACAAACCTGCATCAGGTAACTTGAGCCACTGAGAAAAACGACCAACGGGTCACCTGACCCATTGGCTGGGCATCCACTCCCAACAAGGACTTCTGCTGCAGGTCGTGTGCTGACGGGTGTGCTGTGTTTGCTCCAGGTGAGCCAGGTGATGCTGGGGCTCATGGTCTTGTCCTACTCCATTCCTCTGCACCTCACCGAGTTCACTGACGTGGTCACCCTGGGGGTCCCCTGGTGGAGCAGCATCATGGTCAGTCTGTGTTTTCCTTCTGTGTGCATGTGAACGTGTGTCGTGAAGCTGAGATGATGCGGGCAACATCAGGCATCTCCTCACTGCTTCCAGCAAAACCCACAATCCATCTGTCAACAAGTGCTCTTCTTTTGTCCTTCTAGATCGAATAACCTCTTCTGCTGTTCAGGAGGTCTTTGTCAGGCTTCTTATTATAAACTACTTTGAACAATGATCTCATCCTTGGAGACGACACCTAACTTTTTTTTTTAAACAGCTGATGTAGCCAATGAGCTACAAGATCCCGCTCCCAGCACCTGGCACTCTGCCCCGCCCCCTCCAGCTGTAGATTCTCAAGCGAGAAACTTTTAAAAACTAAACGCGAGAGAAGGATAAACGTAACAGAGAAAGACCATTTGAAAAGAGGAAGAGGTGAAAGCATAACCCATCTACAGAGTTCCATTTCCTGTTTCGAGATTCTGGGCGTCTGATTCTCAACATCAATGGATTTGACCTGAAAACATATAAACTTTCAACCAGGCGCCATTGATCATCAGCCTTGGATGAACTGATCTCCTGCAGGTGTCCAGACCTCTGTACATGCTGATGTTCTGGCTGGTTTGCTGGTGTGGAGTATTCAGTGCCAAGAGGGAAAGACATCAGCAGTGAGCTTAGGAGAAGTGACTATTGCTGAATACCTGTTTGGAGATAGTTATGAAACCATTTCCGCACAATCTAGAGTTCAACGTCCAATTCAATTCAATTCAATTCAATTCAATTTTATATGTATAGCATCTGTTACAATGTCAAAGTTGTCTCTAGGCGCTTTACAGAGACCCAGAGCATGACCTCCGAGCAAATATCATTAACTAAAATTATATTATTAAATCCTAACTAAGGATAATGGCAAGTAAAAAAAAAACTCCCACAGAGAGAGAAAAAAAAACCTTTAAGTCAAACAGTGGCAAGAAAAAAACTCCACTTTAAGAGGAAGAAACCTTGATCAGGACCTGGATCATATGGGGGGACCTTCCTGATGAAGACCAGCTGGATAAAGAAAGAAAAGAGGAGAGACAGGACAGAGAGAGGATGGAGGACAGAGAGAGGAGAGCACACAAATGACTGAATGAAATGACCACATAAACAGATGCAGGTAGCAGCACTGAGGTGAGATGGTCAGAGGACTAGATCACCGGTCACCACGGCAGCCGGCACCCTGAACACACCTACACACAGGTGGAGGTAAACGCTGGGATGGACAGAGGAGGGAACTGCAGGTCAGCATGAAACTCAGGAAACTCTGGCCTGCAAACATACAGAAAGAAAAGAGAAAAAAGGGGCAAAACAGCACAACAAACTACAGGAAAGAAAATAAAATGGAGCACAGTTACAGTAACAAGGTGCTCCTAATTAATTGTGGAAGAAACTGAGGAGGACGAAGGGAGGAGGAAAGGGAAGGAAGGGAGAAGAGCGATGGAGACACCATTCAGCAGATCATGTTGGCGTCCCCCTGCAGCGTAGGCCTATAGCAGCATAGCTATAATGAAGCTGTGATTAAGACGAGCTACTCTAGTCTGAGCTCCTACAACTATGGCTATAACTATTAGCTCCTACACACTATAGTTTAGACTAACTGTAGGCTTTAATGAACAGAAATGTTTTCAATTTAGTTTTAAAGATGGAGGTGGTGTCAGCCTCCTGAACCCAAACTGGTAGCTGGTTCTGTAATAAAGGTGTCTGGTAGCAGAAGGCCCGTCCTCCAAATCTACTTTTAGATATTCTAGGAACGACGAGTAATCCTGCACTCTGAGAGCAGAGAGCTCTATTAGGAGCATAACGTGCTATCAGGTCTGGTAGATAACGAGGAGCTAGGCCATTAAGGGCCTTATATGTGAGAAGCAGAATTTTAAACTCAATTTGAAATTTCACGGGGAGCCAATGGAGGGAGGCTAACACGGGAGAGACGTGATCTCGTACATCTCGTCCAGCTATGAGAAAGTTTATTCACAAGTTCAGACTGTCCAATAATGATAGAAATGTAAGAGAATAAATCAAGAGCTTTATCTCCGATGCTGCAGGCCTCACTTAGGATCGACAGCACCATGGGGGCGACCAAAGTACCGCGGAAGATGACGTGTCTTTCCCTGTAGAAGCAGACAGGATCACCATCAGTATTGATCTGTTTGTTGCTGCATTGACGGGAACGTACGCTCAGCAGGTCGATATTCTTCCCCGTTTTGTCCTCACTATCACGTGACTTTCATGGCGCTCAGGTTCCCCCCCTTAACAAGTATGGGTTGTTTGAAACTGCCAAAGAAACCTCTTCTGTCTAGAAAGAACACGGGTGAATGCCTAGCCGTGTCGCACTGCACCGCCGCACCGGCCGCACCGAACTGGCCGCACCAAACCGGCCGCACCGAACTGGCCGCACGGAACCGGCGCACCGAACCGGCCACACGGAACCGGCCGCACGGAACCGGCCGCACGGAACCGGCCGCATGGAACCAGCCGCATGGAACCGGCCGCACGGAACCGGGCCAACTCGGTGCAACTTGGGTCAACTCTGCTTGTAGGCGCTCAGCATTGAAACGCTGCCGGCAGGACTTGAAGTCGTGCCGAGCACAAAGCAAAACTGCTGCAAAACTGGACCATGGCCGTTCCGTGTCCAATGCGACTTAAGGTTCACGAAGCTGCGCCTGAACGGACCGCAAGACCTCTGGAACGACGTCTTCTCACTGGCAGCATTTGACGGCATTTCAGCAAAAACAACTTCATATCCACTGTCAAGCACGGTGGTGGAGGCGTGATGATTTGGGCTGCTTTGTGGCCACGGGACCTGTGCAGCTTGCAGTCACTGAGTGGACCATGAAGGTCGATATGAGGCAGCTAGAACCTGGTCACAACTGGGTCGTGCAGGAGGACAATGATCCCAAACAGCAGCAGACCCTAACCCTGACCTGTGTGGTTTAGAAATGAAGGAAGTCAACTCTGGGAACGACCTGTTCACAGTCCAGACCTCCAGACCTCCGCCTGACTGAAACACTGTGGTGGGACCTGAAGAGAGCTGGGTGTCCATTGTCCATGTGGTCCAAATGTCCTCCACAACCATGTGAGACACTGATGAAGTCATACAGGAAATGAGTTCTGCAGATTATTGCTGCTAAAACGGGATTTTCAAGCCACTGAATTCACTTTAGTGACAGAAGAAGAGGTTTTGGTCGTCTGAGCGGAGGAGATCTTAAACATCTGTCTTTTTGTGTCCTCTGTCAGTTCATCGCAGCAGGAGTGGTGGCCATCATCCTGGACAAACACTGCACCATGAAGACGGTGAGTCTCCTCCAGACGAGCGCAGAAAAACAGCTCCACATCGAGCATGTGCAACGTAAACTAAAAGGTTTTATCTCCTTCCAGCTGCTGGTGTGTTTGGTGGTGAGCGTGGCCTCTGCAGTGGTCTCCGTGGTGGCCATCAGCATCTACTCTGTGGACATCAGCAACCATCCAGAGACAACCTGCAGCGTGACGGAGAACCACATCTGCCTCAATGCTGTGGTTGGCGTCAGCTTCTCTTCACGCCACCCTGACTTGTTTCTGCTCCCTTTTTCATCATCTCCTTCGTCTGCATGTACTTTGTCGTACTTCTCTTCCTCTGCTTTGTCCCCTTTTGTTCATGTTTGTCGTACGTCTCGTCTGCTTCGGTTCGTTTCATTTGCAACCTCCACCTAAAAATCTGCAACCGGCGCTCCAATTCACAACAAAAGTCACCTTAACTGAGTCCGTTACGTTTCACTTAGGGCTGGGCAACCATTAAAATCGCGATTAATCGCATGATTTCCCTGATTAATCACGATTAATCGCATTGTATACGCAAATCAAATAATGAATTCAAAAGTAGTGTAAAGGTCACTTTTATTTAAATGTTCTGCTGCCATATGAACTAAAGTGTCATAACATTTGTTGTTATGTTAACACTTGTTAACGCTTTTAATCAGCACTTGTCAGTAACACATATTTAGTGTAAATCTCATCTTAAAAAATGTAAAATAAAATAAAGCTTATTACCACTGCCAGGGCATTAATGTCATCCTGTTTTATAAAAATTTTTTAAAAAAAGTCTACAAACAATATTCAACAAAATGATTGTGGCTCAGCACAATCAGAACATTAAAACAGGTAATTTCTGAGGTAACAGCAGAAACTTTTAACGGGGAGTTCAACTTGTCAGTTGTTACAAATAACCTTGTTTCTGTTGAATCCTCCGTCTGGGAGAACTTTAAAATGAAAATGTCCATGTTAAAGTTCAGTAACTTTACCAATCCGTGTATCAATCATTCTTTCCATTTTCAATTATCAATCAAAAAATAAAAAATAAAATAAATAAAAAGTGACATTTTATTACATTTTTCGTTTTTTAATCTAACACAGTAAACGAAAAAAAATGCCTGTTTTTTAATATTTCAATTTTAGACTTGGATCAAAAATAGGGAATTAAAAAAATGGGCCACACAACTGAATTTGTTTTATAATTGAGGACTGGACTTCCTGTTGTCATTACACATCTGTGCCACTAGATGGAGCCGCACTGCAGTAACCAGCTAGAGAACAGCAGGACAGTGAACACATGGAGCAGATCTAATGGAACATGGAGGAATGACGCCAAAGTTTTGTTGCAGTCCAGAATTTTATTTCCAGACAGAATTGTTAATATTGCTACCTGAGTTGCTACCTGAACTGTAAAGTTCACAGATTTTTACCGTTCTTCATGCTTGTTTTAGCTTTTCTGCATGTTTACCTACTAATTCCGCATTCTGCTAATTCCGCAGCAGTCAGAAACAGACTTTTCAAAACAAAAGCATGTGAGTAACATGCATTAACGCACGATAAAATAAATGTTAGTGTTAATAATGCGATAATAACGCGTTAACTTGCCCAGCCCTAGTTTCATTTAATCCTAGTTCATTATTATCAGTCCATAAAAAAAAAAAAAAGGTCTTGCTGAAGAACCCAGCAGATTGCATCAAGTCCTTGGATTCAGTTCCTCATCCTGAGCACGAGTGAGGCGACCGAGGGGAGGAAGAAACGTCCATCAGTTTCAGCTGGGTGCAAGAACAGGAAAGAGATGCCAGCAGACACGAAGACACCCGTCCCCAGGATGATTACTGGACAGAACGGAGTCCAAACCTTCGTCAGGGTTCACAACAATGTGAATCGAAGCAGAACAGAATATACATTTACAGCGAAAAGCCACTGATGTTAGTCCAGACGCCAGTCTACCCAAGTCAGGACCAGCTGGTATTTTAAACCTCTGATGTATCAAATATGTCATTTCACTTCAGTGACGGTGTGAACCGAGGTCATTTTCACTTGGAATGCACAATAACTGGTTTTTAAAACCGATACCGATAACCGATAACTGTCGGCTCCTAAAGGCCGATACCGATAACCAATAACACACACATATACCTAAGATCACTACATCAATACTATGAACAAAACCAAAAATAGTTTTGACTCGTTAAATGAACAGATATTTATTTTTTCAATTGAAAAACTATTGGAAGCCTCTAAAACATTTCCGTAAAGCTATCAAACAAACCTATTTGATATCTCACATCAACTTAAATAAGGTTCATTACTGACTGATATAAAAAATAAAGGCTCCTTGAACTGATGGAAATACATGCATCAGAATTACAAACTGAAAAGGATTAACATTTAAAGGATTTTGACTTGTGGTTGCATTTAAATGAATACCTTTAATTAAAGTAAATGAGGTTCAGTGATTTTTTTTTGTTTTTTTTTTATCTCATGGAAGCTTTAGATGAGAGAGATGAGGGAGAGAGGGGAGACTGCTGCTGGCTTGCGCACGTTAGCTCATGTTAGCTCACGTTAGCTCACGTAGGCGCAATTTCAAAACTCCATGGAAGTGATTGTTATGTTGTAGCTGGCTGATTGGGTTTTACGTATTAAAGCTTGTGCTTCCCTCCTCGTAGAATTCGCTCGAAGGATTCGTCACAAATAACCACCAAACTATATGAAACTTTAACAAAGTTCCAAGCCGCCATGTTTGTTGTGATCAGCGCTGTGCTGCAGGCTGCATTCACTGTGTAACGTAAATTCCGACGTTTCCTCGTTTGCTAGTCGTTCTTTCAGCCTTTTCTATTTTTTTCTTTTTTTATGTCTAACATGAAGGGAAATACTGCAAATATGGATTCAAGTTAGCAACTACTAAAATTATGACCGACTTAAAAACTTGTTTTCTGGCATGAGGGGGTATTCTTGATTTTCCTGATTGAGAAGTTGTTTTTTCTGATTGTGCCGACGTTATTTGAACGTCACTGTCACTGCCGGTCATTTAAGACTCAGCGGGAGAGAGGCACTGCCGTGTTGACAAAAATATATACAGTATATATGTTATCAGGGCTATTTGTCGTGATATCGGACTTATCGGAATTATGTCATAATTTCCTGTTATCGGCCCGATAGTTATCGTGCACCCCTAATTTTCACTTTGCATGTGTACAAAAAGTGTATAAAATGGAGGGATTCTTCCGTCTCTTTACCGCTACAGTGTATCCTTTTGAAGACGAGTTTTAACCTCCATCCTGGATCTAACAGGAAGACGATGCAGCGCGTTGGGTTTAATTAACCAGAGTGGGCGTGTCCCCTTAATGACTGAGGCCGGTATGTGTCTGTGTTTTCTAACAGAAGCTGAGCAGAGGTCTAAAGTCGAGCCTCCTCCTCTTCACGCTGGCCCAGACCTTCGTCTCTGCCTCCATGTGCTTCCTCCTCATCAGACAGAGGCGCAGCTTCCAAGAGTACACTGTAAGAGTCCACAAAACGCTCCTCATCCTCCCTGAAAGCATTTCAGAGCATTTTCTCTCTCTTTAGGAAGGTTTTTAATCCAGACATGAGGTGTCATTTCTGCTGTATGTCTCCCATCCTGAGTAGGATCATCAGGCGTTTGTGTCACTAAAATGGACTCTGACAGGTCCAACGGGTCCAGTTTCCCTCTGAATAAGTCGTCGTCTTTTCTCACTGTCGTTACATCAGATATAACCTTTCCTGTTTTAGTCAGTTGGGATCACCAATGCTCACATTTTTTTAAAATGATTTTTTCAAAGACTTCTTTACAAAGTCAGAAGTCCACCAGTCCCTCCTGAAGCAACATGTCCCCATATCATGATGCTGCCACCCCCGTACTTCACAGTTGGATGGTGTTCTCAGGTCTTTCTCCTCCAGATGATGGTCATTGTGTCCAAACAGTTGGGTTTTAGTTCCATCAGACCAGGACATGTCAGGACATGTCATGACAGAAATGAAGCTCTTTTTCTCTGTGAGCATCTACAAACTGTAATCTGTCTCTGTTCTGTCTCTTCTGGAGTAATGTCTTCTTCCTGACTGAGTGGTCCTTCAGTCCATGTTGGTCCAGGACTGGTTTCTCTGTGGATGATGACCCTCTCTGACCAGCTTCAGCAGCATCTTCACCAGCTGTTCAGCTTCTGTTCTGGGGTTGATTCAGGTTCATCTCTGGGACTCAGAACCGTCTCCTCCCTGAGGACTGTGATGGTGGACGTTCCCACGGTGGTCCTACTGGTGGAGAACTGTTGGAGCAGATGAACGCGGCTCCTTCAGACATCTGGAAACTGGACCAGGATGGACCAGACTGGTGGAGGTCCACAGTTCTCTACTGATATCTTGGCTGATTTCTTGTGATTTTTCCCACGAAGTCAAACAAGGAAGCAGTGAGTTTTAATGTGTTAAAATACATCCACGGGTGTGACTGCAGTTAACTCAGATGTTGTGACTTAGCCTGTCAGAAGCCTCCAAAGCCATGACATCATCACCTGGGCTTCAACAGATCGTTTACAGGCAGAGGGATCTTACTTTATTGAAACTTCTGGCTTTGAAGAAAGTCATTTAAAAATTCTCTCTGTCATTATTCTGGAATCTGGCAAATTGAAATAATGTTGGTGATTCTGACTGACTAAAACAGGAGTTTAGTTAGTAGTTTAGATACATCCTGAACCCTAACCCAGTTCCCTTGAGGTTCTCGTGGTGGAGATTAGAATATTAAATAATGTCTTGTTTTTAAAAAAAAGTCTTAATTATTTCTTTTTTTGTGTGTTAAGGAGAGATTTAAAGTAGCACAACAGAACTTTTGTTGTTCAGATCTGTTGGAGTCAGACGACCAACCTGGACGCTCCTGAAACCGTCTGACACCAGAAGAAGAAGAAGCTGACCCTCTCTGTCTGTCTTTCACAGTCTCTCACTGAGGCTTCTTCACACTCCCCCACTGCCGTGACGCCCCCTGACCTGAACTGATCGATCGATCGCTGGCCAGGATCGTGCGATTGGGAGGACTGATCAGTCCTGGCGAGGGTCTTCGGGTCATCTGCATCTATCTGTCACTGCTTCAGCTGACGCGTGGGCTTCAGCTTCTACGTCAAAGTCTTCGTGGTGGGTGTGTCCTCGGCGAGGGGCGTGCCCTCTATGAACGCCACCAACAGGACGAACAGAACAGACTGTTTGAAGGAAACTGCTCAAATGTGAATTGACAAACATCCCTGCAGCGTCCCGGGTTACTAACATCACTAAACTAATGCACTAATACTCACACAGCTGCTACACAGTCACGTTCAAACATTCATGCTCTTTTTTAATACTTTTTTTTTTTTAAACCTCTTTTTGTTTAATGAATAAGGGCAATAACTAGTTGACAACCGACACTCAAAGGTTTTTGCTGCTTCTTCTCCTGAACCGTCCCCTGGTCTTCATCATCATCCAGTGCGTTTACATGGGAAGTTTAATTCCTCTTTAATTCAGAATTAAAGTTAAATCCGAATAAAAGTTACCATGTAAACACTTAATTCCATATGAAAATGTCCATTCCAAATTAAACTTAATTCCAAAGTAAGTGGCTGGTTTATTCTGATTTTAATTCTGAATTAAATAATTCCGCGGTCATGTAAACACTCATTCCTGTTTAAATTAATTCCCGTCTTTCTGCGCATGCTAGTTCTCGCTTATATTCCGCACTGGGCTTGTTTTCAAAACAAAGTTTCAAGATGGCAGCACGCAGTAAACGGTGTTCAAGAGCAGAGACGATTTATTTAATAAATAGCTTGGAGGAACTGGAAATAATTGAAAGAACAGATGGCAGGAAACATAAAAATTGTGAGCTTTTCAAAGTTGTAGCGGCTAGGTTAAATAAAGGAGGTTTCGCAGATAGAGACGCCACCTAGGTCAAAAATAACTGGAATGTTGTTGCTAACCAGTTAGCTAAGTTTGTTTTCTTCCGGTAGATGTAAAGACGTCTGCCCCCCCCCTATCCAATCAGAACCCTTCCCAACCCCCAGACCTAAAGCGGAGTTGGATAAAGCCGAACTAACGTGTTTTCCATGTAAACCTCAATTCGGAATTACTATTTCCATGTAAACTCGAAGGAAAATAGTTTAATTGCGGAATTATTTAATTCAGAATTATTAATTCTGAATTAAAAAACATCATGTAACCGTGGCCATTATACACTGAAGCTGTCCTGGTGTCTCCTACTGACTCGTGTTGGTTCCTCTAACTCCGCCTCTCTTTTGGATGTTCATATGTTTTGTGTAAAGTCTTATGTTGTCGTCCATTTTTATGCAAAATAAAATCACAGTCCATAGAAGTGAAAGGCTCGTGTCTGATTGTGAGACAGAACGGAAGAGAAACGGCTTTCCTGTTGTAATGGTTACTCATATATTAAAAAAAAATCAAATAAATTAAGAAATATGCACAGCCAGATTAGGATTTACAGTTTTTATTCAGGCCACTTGAACAATGAAAATAAGCACAGATGTTTTAATTTAACATGTTTGAGTTGATCAGGAGCAGATATGAGGCGCTCGTCCTGCACCGATCCGTCAAACAGCGTCGTCACATGACATGACATCACGGGAACACGGTCACTTCCCAGCTGAGCTTTATCGACATATTGCTTCAGACGGAAACGCAGCTGGTGACACTAACGTACAGGACGGTGACGTGGATCGACCAGGTCCTCCGCTGTCACCACTAACTGTATAAAAGGAGCTGGACAAACCCTCTGTGACCTCACCATGGGGTTTTCTAAAGAGTGCTTTTGAAGCCATTTCGACGCCACTTTGCCAGGAGTTGACTCCGCCCCAGTCACAGCAAATGTGGGCAAACTGGTGGAACGTTAGCTTGGTTGGCTTAGCTCATGCTAACCGATCAGGCTGACTGGTTTTACCTTAAATTCACCTTGAATCCGTCCACCCATGCACACGCCAGAGGTCTGGACGAAGGTGGCTGCTGACTGGAGGTCCAGTTGGTCAACAAGGCTCATCTGGAAGCTCCGAGGACCCGTCCGGGCCAACGCAGAGCCCGTCTCTTAGCACAATTAACAGGACAACAAGCCGGATTATTTTTTAAACAAGCATGATTATTCCCAACCCTACTTATTATCATCAGTAGGGTTGGGAATCCAGAACCGGTTCCTGTAGAGAAACGGCTTCGTGTGTTTCAATTCCATGGAATCGTTTGGCAGTTTATCCAGTGATTCTCTTATCTATTCCAACCAGCACGACTCTCACGTAATTTACGCAAGTTACGCACAGTCAATTCCAGAAAGCACTTACGTGATTAAGTTACGTCGGTTTAGCACGCGCATTGGAGTTGTAAACAACAATGGCGGCCACCAGGTTCAAACGCTCCAAAGTTTGGCTTCACTTCACAAAGAAAGATGGCAACAAGGCAACTAGCAGTCATTGCAAAGTGGAGATAACAGCGTCGGGAGGGAACACGACTAACATGCAGAAACATTTGTGTACATAACATGAGATAACGAGTGTCGTGTTTTTGACGCTTTGGACTGATGGATCTCAACCCAGCAGCAGTAGCCAAGCTAAGATCACCTCTGGTAACTCTGGTTAGTAGCTATCCCGCTGCCTATGTGCTTCTTTGTAAAACACGCTATAACATTAACGCTATGCTATTAAACAAATGCCTTCTGCATTACATTTAGAAGATGACCGTGATGAGAGAGAGAGTCTGGCAGCACTCGCTCCTGCTCACTACCTACCTCCAGAAAGATCACGTATCCTTCCTGAAAAAGCAGAAATGCTTATTTTTTGGCAAAAGAATTGTTAATTCTTCATAGTATTTGCAGATTTGTACTATGCACTGTTCCGTTGTATTTGATAGTATTTATCTTTATTTATTATTATTTTTGAGTGCTTAGTGAGCTCATATATCCTTTTAAAAAAGCAGATTTTTTAAAATTTCTATTAGAAAAAATCTGTTAGTAAAATGTTCCACATTCTTGTGTATTTCCACAGTTACATATTACAACAGTTAACACGTTATCCAGGCTTTGGGCCTCTTTTGACCTCGCTGTTGAGTTTGTAAGGTCGTGACTTCTAAGTAAAAAAAAAATGATGCTAATAAAACTGTTTGTTCTCCTTTTTCCCCAAATTAGAATCGATAAGAGAATCGATAAAGAATCGAATCGTTAAACAGTATCGATAATGGAATCGGAATCGGAAAAATCTTATCGATTCCCATCCCTAATCATCAGGCGACGGGGCGACATCACTACGGCGAACAAATTTCCACGACTTTTCTAAAACCTTATGGGTTTCCGAACCTTTTCCAAATTCTACGACTTTTGCAGGTTTTTTTCAAACCCTTGTGCACCCTGTCGGCTTCCTCCCACAGTCCAAAAACATGCATGTCGGGTTAACTGGTGGTCCTAAATTACCTGTAGGAGTGATTGTGAGTGTTCATGGTTGATCGTCTACATGTGACCTTGTGATGGACAGGAGACCTGTCCAGGTGAACCCCTGCCTTTAGACCTGAAGAGAGCTGGGATAGACTCCAGCAGATTCCCATGACCCTGCAGAGGATTAAACGGGTATAGATGATGGAGGGATGGATGGGTCCATGGAGACTGACTCGCTTTTGGAGCCAGCCCCTAGTGGTCGTTCGGTTGACTGCAGCTTTCCTGGCGCCTCTCTGAAAACGAGATGTTGCCCCTTGATTCTAGCAGCAAACGCGCACACGCAAACGCACAAAAATACGTTCAGAGTGTGGACCAGCTGTCACCGTCGCTCAGGAAACCAACAGTCCGCTCATACGGCTCACGTCCGCCCTCACAAAGTCAGCTCACGGGACGCTCTGGTGGACGGTTTCTGATCTCATGACGATGCTGCATGCTGCACTACACCGCGAGCGTGTCCGTGAACTCCAGGTACTGGGCGAGCAGCGGGGGGAGGGGGAGCAGGGGGAGCAGCCCCAGCCGGGACCGACCCACCGCGGTCCTGATCCGGAGCCGGCACAGCTGCAGCAGGCTCCTGGGGGACACTGCACAGAGACACAGGGTTCAGAGGCGGCCTGGCGGACCAGACCGGACCAGCTGCCCCGCCTCCGACCCGCCGTACCTGCGAACGCCAGCAGCAGCTGCTGCGTCCCGCCACCGGGGGGCGCCACCTCCAGCGGCCGGTGGCCGTCACCGTCTCTGCAGTTCAGGTCGGCGCCGAAGTGCAGCAGCAGGGAAACGTGATCCGGACTGTCCTGTCTGGCCGCTGCATGTAGAGGACTCTCGCCTCCTCTGCCCACATTCACACTGGCTCCTGAGGAGGAAGTGAGGAGAAAAGGAGGTAATAGGGGTGCATGATAATTATCGACCTGATAACTATCGGGCTGATAACAGGAAATTATGACGTCATTTCGATAAGTCCGATATCATGATGAATAGCCCCAATAATATATATTTCTGTCAACACAGCAGTGCCTCGCTCCCTCTGAGCCTTGAATGACCGGCAGTGAATGTTATTTTCAAGTGACGTCGGCATAAACAGAAAAACGATTTCTCAATAAGGAAAATCAATAATACCCCCTCATGCCAGAAAACAACTCGTTAACTTGGTCATAATTTTGGTAGTTGCTAACTTGAATTGATATTCGCAGTATTTTCCCACATGTTACGAATAAAAAAAGAAAAAAAAAATAGAAAAGGCTGAAAGAACGACTAGCAAACGAGGGAACGGAGGAATTTACGTTACACCTTGAATGCAGCACAGCGTGCTGATCACAGCAAACATGGCGGCGATGGTATGGAACTTCGTTTAAGTTTCAGAAGAAGATCGTTGGCTGATTATTTGTGACGAATCCTCCGAGTGAATTCTACGAGGAGGGAAGTACAAGCTTTAATACGTAAAACCTGATCAGCCACCTACAACATAACAATCGCTTCCATGGATTTTTGAAATCGCGCTAACGTGAGCTAACATGAGCTAACGTGAGCAAGTCAGCTGCAGTCTCCCCTCTGCTCTCCTCCCTCATTCCTCTCATCTAAAGCTTCCATGAGATTAAAAAATACAAAACAAAAACAACGAACCTCATTTACTTTAATTAAAGGTATTAATTTAAATGGAACCACAAGCCAAAATCCTTTAAATGTTCATCTTTCTCAGTTAGTAATTCTGATGCATGTATTTCCATCAGTTCAAGGAGCCTTTATTTTTTATATCAGTCAGTAATTAACCTTATTTAAGTTAATGTGAGATATCAAATAGGTTTGTTTGATAGCTTCAAGAAAATGTTTGAGAGGCTTCCCAATAGTTTTTCATTGGAAAAAATAAATATATGTTCATTTAAAGAGTCAAAACTATTTTTGATTTTGTTTTTAGTATTGATGTAATGATCTTAGGTATGTGTGTGAGTTATCGGTTGTCGGTATCAGTTTTAAAAAACAGTTATCGTACATCCCTAGGAGGTAAGGACACAGGTCAGAGTGCACCACGACGGTATCGCGTATGTAAGGTTAGCGTTTAGATCCACAGATGATTTCAGAGGCGGGGAACAACAGCAGACGTCAAACATCCTTTTTCTCGGTTGTTCCAGTTTTCCATGAAACATTTTCTTCATCTTTATGGTTTTACTGAACTTCTCTAATAATAAATCACTTAACATCAACGGGTTTCCCGTCGTCGTCTCCAGAGCTGCAGCTCTCTGTCTGTAAATGTATTCCAGACCGAGGTCTTTTCAAGGAAAAACAAACATCAAATCCAGCTGAGCAGGAATCCTAGTGAGCCTCCTCCATCCTCCATTTTGATCTAAAGAAGAGGACGAACTGCTGAACAATTACGTGAATGTGATCTTCACAGCAGAAATAAACGATTTATCTCCGTTAACTGAGAATAAAATAGTGAACTCAGACCAGCAGACAGCTGTCAGAGTGCGCCCCCTCCTGGAGAAATTTCAGAACATCACTCAATCTGCTTTTCATGTCAGGAACAGTGGAACTGTTTGGTCATAAAGCTACCAAATGAACATTTATTTGATGACATTGATGTTATCAAAAATGTTGAATATAATAAAACCAACTTTTAACCTGCTTTGACCCTGCTCTCTCTTTCTGACACCACCAGGAGACTAGAACAGCAGAAGCCCGTTTTAGCTCACGTGGTTGGTGTGAAAGCAGTTCAGGTCAGCGGACAGACGCTGGGAGCTGAAAGACAACCGCCGCGGTCTCGGGGGCCCACCTCTGTGCAGCAGGACCTTTGTGCAGGCGGCGTGTCGGTGCTGGCAGCTCACGTACAGAGCAGAACCCAGGTGGGGCAGCTGGTAGTCCGGATCGACCCCGTGAGACAGGAGGGCCTCCACGCACTGGCTGTTACCTGCACGGACGACCAAGAAAAGACAGAAACTTCAGCTTGTTGGCTTTACCTCTGCAGGTTTCTAGCACGTCTGGACCGACCAAAAGCCTGTTCCTGTTTGCTGCCTCCAGCCAGAGCGAAGGCTTGCGTGTTGTTTTGGTTCAGCATGATAAAGCCCGATGCTACCAAACTGAAAGACAGTCCTATCGCAGCCCAGCGCGGTGGAGTCTGACTAACTCTGGTCAGTCAATCAATTCCCTTAGTGCAGGGGCGCAGATAGGATTTTTAAACTGGGGGGGACTGAGCTCTCATTAGAATTGTAAGTTTTCTAACTGAATTAGACAAAGGCCTATCTAGATAACACTCCTTACACGATCAACTCGTTATTTGTCTGGTATGTTAATCATGCTCCAAAACTTGATGTCTTCTACATCTACATGTTTTATTTAAACATTTGCTGATCTCAGCAGGATAAAGAATTTCATTACAGAAACTTTAACTGTAACGTCTAACAAAAAGGGAATGTCCAAAAATGTATTACAAATTAAAATTGAAATGATTCACACTTGTGCCTTCATATAAACAATTAGAAACATTACAATATGTATGAAAACACAAGTAAAACACTTGAACAACAGATTCAGACAATAAAAATAAAAAGTATTCTTTCTTTCCAATAAACCAAACTGTTTAGAAAAAGAAAATCCCTCTGCAGCCAAACAAATTTACCATCTATAAGCAGACTCAATATGTCCCAGAAACATCTCTCCTCCTTTCATTTACCTGAACATATTGCTGGGCAGTATCTTTTCTGTCCAGTTTGTCGAGTCTGTCTCGGTGAATATGGCACATTGAGGGAAAGTTAACAGGCAACATGATACTTAGATTGCTCTGTTTTTGAAAAACGCTGTAATTGTTTTTTCATTGCTGACCCCACCAGGGATTGGCTGCAGGCCAGGAGGACAATGTTGACATCTTAAATCTCATCATTTCAGTTAACAATTACTGCTTATCAAAATACCATTATAAGAATAACAACATTGAAAAATATACACCTACAGAAAGCTGTAGGATGGTGGGCTGTCAGACTGTGTCGTGACCACCTAAGCTGCCGACCTCAACCCCACAGAACCCGTCTGGGTTGAGTTTAAACCACAAACTTACAACTGCGTGGAGTACGACAGAGTATTAGGGCCACACTGAGAAAAAAAAATTGTGGGCAATTATTTTTCTTTCATTCCTCACTTACGAGAAGAGAGTCAAAATGTCGACAATAAAGTCGAAATGCAGTTTCAACAATAAAGTCATCTTAAAGATTTATTCAAACCAGCTTTACTCTACCAACATAATGTCTGTGTCTATGTGCTTTTATCACATAGACACAGTATTATAATAAGTATTCGTACTTTGAAGAGATTGTGTCAGAAATTGCGCCTATTCGGAAAAATAGACTATACCGATTCTGGAATTCTGGAAACTGCATTTCGTCTTTATTCTCGACATTTCATCTTTATTCTCGACATTTCTACTTTATTCTCGACATTTCATCTTTATTCTCTGCATTTCGACTTTATTCTCTGCATTTCGACTTTATTCTCTGCATTTCGACTTTATTCTCGACATTTCATCTTTATTCTCGACATTTCGTCTTTATTCTCGACATTTCGTCTTTACTCTCGACATTTCGTCTTTATTCTCGACATTTCGTCTTTACTCTCGACATTTCGTCTTTATTCTCGACATTTCGTCTTTATTCTCGATATTTCGTCTTTATTCTCCGCATTTCGACTTTATTCTCGACATTTCGTCTTTATTGTCGACATTTCGACTTTACTCTGGAAACTGCATTTTGTCTTTATTCTCGACATTTCGTCTTTATTCTCGACATTTCGACTTTATTGGAAACTGCATTTTGTCTTTATTCTCGACATTTCATCTTTATTCTTGACATTTGACTTTACTCTGGAAACTGCATTTTGTCTTTATTCTCGACATTTAGACTTTATTCTGGAAATTACATTTCGACTTTATTCTTGTAAGCGAGGACTGAAAAAAAAAAAATCATTGCCCAATATTTTTTTTTTCTCAGTGTGGCCCTAATACTCCGTCATAGTGGAGAGATGACAGCAGCTGCCTGAAAACTCCCTCAAGGACGGTTACGGTCAGCAGCAGGGGTGGCCAACCCCGGTCCCTGAGAGCTGCAAACCTGCACGTGTTAGATGTTTCCCTGCTTCAGCGCACCTGCTCTGGAGAGCACTTGAACCGCAGCTGTACTGCACATCGTGACCATCCCTGGGATGACTTGTCCTTTCAGAGGGTGCGTTGGTACTGACTGCTGGGCGCACTTACCTCTCTTGCAGGCTTCGTGCAAAGCTGAGGGGAAATGCGTGTGGCGAGCGCGCGTGTGCGCCCCATTCTGCAGCAGCAGCTCCATGCAGCCGACGCTCCCCGACGCGCAACAGTTGTACAGAGGCGTGACGCCATCGATGGTGGCGGCGTTCACCTGCGTGAACAGCAACACCTGAGCCAAACTCTGTCCCCGAGTCCTCACAGAGACACTCAGTCCTGGACGACAAACTTACGTTGGCACCAACGCTTATCAGCGCTCTCACGCACGCCACGTGTCCCGACAGGCAGGCTTCGTGGAGAGGAGTCACGTGATCGATGGTGACATTGTTGGCCTGGTACCCCTGCAAGACAAAAACGCGCAGGCTGTGAAGTCTCCCCCTGCTGGAGGGAACTCCGGACTGCAGGCGTAGCGGCGGCGTTACCTGAGCCAGCAGAGTGCGCAGCGCCAGCAGGCGACCCTGAGAGGCTGCTTCATGGAGGGGAGAACGATCCGCCCACGAACCTACGAGCAAACACAGACGCAGACGTTTCTATGGAAACCAAACACACCGGGCCCACGCGCTCTAAATGAAGTATTTCTAAACCAGCTGGAGTAAATTTGTTTTTCTTATATCTTAAATGTTTTCTTGGCTTCTGAGGACGTTTCAGCTCTGATCTGAATGGTGAAAGGTTACAGTCTTTCTGATGACCCTTTCATTGGTGACATCTCACTGTCCCCTTCTGTGGACCGTCTGGATCTTCTTGATGAGCCACACACCCAGTGGAGGGGTGAACGTGGTGACCCGCAAGTTACATGGGCCGTTAAGGTTTTTCTGGCCGTTTCGTTGGGTGGTTCAGGTATTTGTGACGACTCAACGGCACCTCCTGTGGATTGTTTGGGTCTTTTCGATGATTCGTTTACATGCCTCCATTGTTTGGTTACGGTCATTGTGACGACCCGCCCACCCTTTTGTTGAGCAGTTAGAGTTCTTTGTGACAACCCACCCGTCATTCTGCTGCGCTTCTCCTGTGGGTCGCTTGGGTTTTGTTGTCGATTCGCCCAACGACTGACTGGTGGTTGCGGTCCTTGTGACGACCTTCCCGCTCCTCCTGTGGGTGATTAAAGCCTTTCTAACAACACAAACGTCCTTTCGTTGGGTGGCCAGAGTCTTTGTGATGACCCAGTCTCCCTTCTTGTGGGTCATCAGGGTCGCCTTGATGACTCGCCCACCCCTCCGCTGGTTTGTTAAGGTCTTTCTAATGACCCGCCTGCCGTTTCGTTGGGTAGCTATGTCCTTTTTATCAACCAACTTGTTTTAGTGACAACTCGCCCATCACTCTTGTAGTTCGTTTGGGTCCTGCTGTGTTGACAACTCATCCACCCCTCCACAGGTTGGTTGTGGTCATTGTGACGACCCACCAGCCCCTCCCGCGGGTGGCTAAGGTCTTTCTGGTGAACTGCCCGCCCCTTTCGTTGAGTGGCTAGTGTCTCTGTGACAACTCACTTGCTCCTTTTGTGGGCCGTTGGGGTTTCTGTAACGACCCACCCACCCCTATCGTACTGGAACAACCTGTGGGTTGTTCATGTGGAGCGTTCGTCACACTGTGAGGACCCACTCATCTCACCTGAGAGTTGATGAGAGCTTGAATGTCTTCAAGAACCAAGACAACAACAGCAACAACATCTTTTTAGATCACATTTTGTCTTATACACCTGTGTTGTCAGAAATGGCCATCCATAGCCGTGGGAACATGTTCTCAGCAGGGGGTGCTGGGAGTCTGAGACAGCTGTGCATTTATATATATATACCGTATTGGCCCAAATCAGGGTTTCCGTTGTCCGGTAATTGCCGGACTTTGTCCGGTAAAATATGCCGAAGTCCGGTATTTTATAATCTCTCCGGTCAAAATGTCCGGTGAAAATACTCCTCCCAAGCACAATTTCAGTTGTAATAAAATGGGTAATTTCCACATCATTTTATGAAAAAACATACTTTTTTTTTACGAATGAGTAGTGTGTGAGGACGAGTGGGCTCCAGCCACAGCTCCACTCATTGATGCCACAGGTGCGCAGAGACGCCATCTCCGTAATGACAGCGCTCCGCGGTTATGGAGGCTTGAACTTCTCAACGGCCTGTGAAGTTCTCATCAGGGATTTCAGGGAAATCTACCCCGAGTGGGCTCAACTCTGCAGAACCGAATTAAAACAGCGCAGTGGAGTCGCCTGGGGGAGGACAAAGTCACAAGACGGATGCGCATTGCAAGTTGTGGAGAGACACTTTTGATTTTGATTCAGCAGCTGCTCACTTCAGTGCTGTGAAAATGCGTGAAAAGTAAACTGTCATACACCAGAACGAGGTGAAGGGATTTCCCCTGTTTGTTTTCAGTTTTTATTCAAACGCATATAGCGAACGGACAATATTTTATTTCAAGTTGGCAGCATGGCCACGTTATTAAAATGTTATTTGCCACTCCAGATGTGTTTTTAATTTGTTTGCAAATTGTTTTATCTTAGAGTATATAGGCCTTCATCTTTTTATGTTCATTCATGTGTCAGACGAGCGCAAGCTTCTGCAATATTTATTTATTTTCTGAAGTTATGCTCGTGAGTCAATTGACGGACCTTATTTTATTTGAAATAGCCTGTTTTTCAATAAAAATACTATTAAATGACTTGCATTGATATCATACTACTGCATATGATTTATTTTTAACCTCAATAAATTCATATAGCCTATGTAACCGGAATTTCAAACATTTGTCCGGTAAATTGAAAACCTGCCGGTCACATTGTCCGGTGCCAATTTTTTCTATCGGAAACACTGGCCCGAATATAGGACGATATTTTATTCTAGAAGTCATATTCTCAAAAGTGGGGGTTATCTTATAATCGAGGACTAGACTTTTTTTTATTGTAATTACACATCTGCGCCACTAGATGGAGCCCGCACCAAGGTAACCAGTGAGAATGGAGGAACCACGCAGTCAAGCTCCAGCAAAGGGCTTTGAAAGTTGTTGGAGTCCAGAATTAGTGTTTTACAGACTGAATTATTTATGTTGTTCTTGACTAAAATTCGACTTCAATAGTTATGCAGTTATTGAACTACATGGTTGAAGCTTATTCAGTCATATTCTCAGATTTGAAAAGAACAGAGTTTATTAAATAGTACCATACCTTGATCTTAAATAACATGGAAATCTGACACGCAAGTATGGTACCATACTTGCTAAAAAAGATAAGATCATTAAAATGTTTAACAATACAGTAGAATGTTATCTCTGTGGGAGCTTTTTCTATAGTAATTGTACAATATAAAAAAATTGTTTCATGAATAACCTTATTGCCTTCATCATATTTTTATTTTCCCAAAATGATATTTGAAAAATAGGGGTCGTCTTATAATCAGAGTCGTCCTATATTCGGGCCAATAGGGTATATATATAAAGTGTGTGTGTGTGTGTGTGTGTGTGTGCGCTGTATCAACTATAGAGTATATAACACCATTTGTTGCGGGTAGACGAGACGACAGATGTCAGGAACGCGGCGGCCCAGCTGATGTTTTTAAAATACTGCAGAACGAATCTTTGGATGAGCAGTTCTGGCTGTCAGGGGTGAAAGAGCTTTTTGACACTTGCGCAGAGAGGAACATATATGATGACATCTACGTTTCAGTGAGCGCATCTCAGGTGCTCCAAGCGCACGGAGAGATACGGGCACAGTTCAAGAAACTCCACAACAGTGTTCTGGAAAACCTGATCTGCCAGATACAGATAATGTTCCTGTCCCTTCTCGACCACCAGCAGTTTCAGACATATTGGAAATAACCTAACCCTAACCCTAACCCCCATCCAACCGTGGCCGTGACTGTTCCCACATCTACCGCAAATGCTGACCAGACATCTTCTGCCCTCAAGAGAATAAAAACGTCTGCAAGTAATACGGTGATGCGTAATCTCTAAATTACGCAGCACCCTCTTCTTGTTATATTGCGTTTTTTTTTATTGGTGGCTTGTATGATAATAACGTCATGGTGGATTAAGTAGTTAAACCCACACTGGCCCAAGTACCAAATACACGACCACCACTGAATAATACTGTAATAAACATTAAACCAGACCACGAGATTTTATAGTAAATTTTAAACATTTTGTTTTTTTTCCTACCACATTTTTTCTCCCTTGTTTTTAATGTTTTTTTTATTTTTTTTTTTTTACATTTTCGAGGTGTTGCAGCCCCACCAACAGGGGGTGCTGCAGCCCCCTCAGCACCCCTACTTCCCACGGTACTGTGGCCATGAACCAAGAGAGAGGAGCGAACCCTTGGCAGAGAAGGTCAGTGAGCAGTTAGAAACGACAGAGGGCGGTGTTACTCAGAAAACTAAATGTAGCGGACAGATCGAGTGAAAAAGAGGAGCAGAGAGACAATCTGGCTCACAGTCCAAAGCAGAGACTGAAAGCTGCTTTTCAGTAAGTAAAGAAATGAGTTTACAGGAAGACGGTAACAGTTACAGTAACAGTTGCGCCACGCATGCCAGCTGGATACCAGCCAGAGGGACTGGAGCCTGTGAGCAGGTGTGTTCGCTGCTGCTGAGTCGTGTCTCATCAACGTACCCATGTCTCCGTCTCCCCACGGCACATCCAGCCACTGGTACTTGTACATGACCACGAAGAAAGGGTTCAGGAGCTCCACACCCGTCCTGCTGAGGAAACTGTGTCACACTGCTGATCATCTTACCGTCTGCGCCAACGGGCAGCAGCAGCTAAAAATAACCCGCAAGTGTCCGGCTCGCTAAAGCGCATAACGGGCTGCTTTTACCGCTGCAGCTGAGCTGCCGGGCCTTCCTCCTGCTGCGCCGTGTCATGTTCTAAATAGGCACAACGGGCAGGACCACATACCACCACACGGCGGTCACAGTTGGCGGTTTTAGCTTGGCTGGCTCAGCTTGTGCTAACCAGGTGGGAGGTCTGGGTTCGATTCCTTGGTGTGTCTTAAAATGTTTATGTTTTGCCTACTTGTGTCGGTGAAATTTCTGTTTCTGTTCAACTGTTTGAACGCCTCAAGGCTGTAGTTTTATACTTGAACTTTACATTATTATTAGGGGTAAGTATTGGCAAGGACCTTGCAATACGATATGTATCGTGATACTTGGGTCACGATACAATATTATCACGATTACAATATTGAGATATTCTACCCAGTTAATATCAAAATTAAAAGTAGAGATGAAAAATCAAGTTGCTGTATATGTTCATCAGATGATATTGATCATTCAGAGGACAAATTAAGTCAAAACTATTTGCTTCAATACAACCTATTTATTGTTTATTATTAGTGTTTTTGCACATTTAAGTGAATGAATTAATTTTCCTGAATATCGATATTAGGAGCTGAAAAATCGATATTAAATCAGGTGGCCAAAAATCGCGATATATCGCCATATCGATGTTTTTTCACACCCCTAGTTATTATAAAGCCAAGCAAGCGAATAGTCTGGGATATTCGAAACTACACACCATGGTCTTTATACAACACCACAATGGATCTGAAATGAAACGATGAAGGTGTGATCGAGGCGTCGACTTCCAGATTTGATTTAAGAGGTTTCAGAACAGTTTGACATTTACAGTAATCCCTCACACTTTGCGGTCTCAGTACATCACAGAGGTTTCTAAAAATAATCATTCGAGAAAAAAAAATATTCAAAAAAAAAAAATTGAATAAAATTCACACGAAGCGCCCAAAGCTGAAGCGAAACACATCACATCAAGAACGAGTCTCAGGAAGCAACGAGAGCTGACACAGGAGGCCCCATGAGGGAAAATTGAGGCCTGTGATTGGCTGCTACGACAGGCATTACTGTGCTGTCGGTTGTCTGTACGCTGATTGGCCGACACGTTCCCTTGCGTCTCCCATCTCTTGCTCTCGTGAGACAAAGGTTTAGTGCCGGTTTAAGGTCAAAATGGATCCTAAAGGATGCTGCCCATCGCCAAGTGCCTCTGGAGAACCAAAACGCCGTCGCAAAATGATGACAATTGCCAAAAAAGTGGAACATGTACATGTACGTCCACATCGCGGTTTTCACCATTTGCGGGGGGGTCACAGCCCCCATTAACCATGTGAGCGTTTACTGTACCATTTAGGAAATACAGCCTTTTTAAGCAAAGTACCTCCATTTTCAGAGGCTCATAAGAGTTTTGTTAGTTAACTGACCCAACTGTGGTCCATTCTCTTGTTACTTCCTTGTGTCTTTTCCTTCACTGTCTACTTTACGTCGTGTTTTTCTTTGAAAGTCTCTTTCCGTTGTTGAGTCCCTCGTTGATTCCAGCTTCACCTGCGATCCCGACTTTAGACCGTCTCCCGTTTCCTGTCTCTAACCTCGTCTCTAACCTCTGCCCGGCTGTTTTGCCTTTTTTTCTTTTGGAGAATCTAAACTAGACGTCTTCGGAACAACCCGACAACCTGAAAACCCAAGGTTCCGACCCGAATCGGCTCTCGGGTCCATTCAAAAGACGTGACTCCGGGTTCGGGTCAGAATCGGTACAGTTAGTCTCGGGTCAGGTCGGTGCTCTCTGACAGGCTGGGTCCACGTTTACTCCAGAGAGGTAAAGATATTGGCAGTGGCAGCCAATGTCAGGACTCGGGGCAGTTTAATTAATTATTCATTAACGTGTTTGTCATGAAACAATCGTGTTGCCGTAGCGTGTTATTAGCGGTTTGCCCGGCAGCTGTAAAGCACAACGGATCGCCAACATGACAACGCTGGATGAGAGAACATATTCACGACACGTTCTGACCGGTGTAGGCTATTAGCGTTAGCAGCTGCTACCAATAGCATATGTATCCACAAAGAAAATAACGTCGTGGATTTATTGTTGTTTACATCACGTAGCCTATGTAGCAACTAAACCGGTAGAAGAAGACAACTTTAAGTAAGAAAATCAAGTTTTATTCAACTTTTAACATGAGCAACTATGGGCTGTATTGTTTCGGTTCTATTCAGGTAACTCGGGTCAGGTCTGTTCTGGTTCCAAATATTGCGGATCCATTCGGGTTCAGACTCCCAGACTTATGATAATAGCTTGGGTCGGGTCGGTTCCGGGTCGAATTTTCACGGGGCCATTCGGGTTCGGGTCCATGAAAGTGGACCCGTGAAGACCTCTAATCTAAACTCCTGCCTCCGTCACCTGCGTCTGGGTCCATGTCCGAACCAGTCCAGAACCAGTATGGAGATCAAGGACATCCCAGTGCAAATGCATCTACAACTGGTGATCTCAACCGCATCAACGGGCCTGGAAGACATCCCAGAATCCTCTCCTTGGAGAAGAGAAAACCCTTCACAACACCAGCAGAAGTCAAGAAAGCTCTGGAGAACGTCTGCAACCAAGAGACGTCTTCATGAATTCAAACACATTCATGAGAGTTTACAGCAAGAAAGACTTTACCAGACTTCCTACATTCAGCATCTTTGGACAGATGAAATCAGGATAAATTAGTAGCAGAATGGTGAGAGGAGAAACATCTGGAGAAGGAGAGGAACAGCTATAGTCCAGGCAGTAGGAGTAACCCGACTGGCCTGGAGTATCAGGTACATCCGGGGCTTTCTCTCCACTATGACTTCCTCCAGTTACCCCAGCGGAAACAGACGGACCACTCGTCTCCCAGTCAGTGTTGATCCGTTCTTCGCCAAACTGACGGGATCGAAGCCCGCGGTTTCCCGTGAGGTTCAGCTTGTCGATATTCTTCGCTGTTTTTTTACCCTCACGCTGAAATCGGCACCTCTCAGGTCAGTGGCAGTTTCATCATCATTATCGCTTCAAAACCGGAGGTTTACAAGGCGGGTTAACAACCGGTTTCAACTGGTCCTCAATACACGTACTCAGGTTTCCACTATTAATGGAAAATTAATCAATTACTTCAGTCATTTCCTTTAATTCTGTCATTACTTCCCCACTGTGTTTGCCTTCATGTCCTACTATCTAAAAACATACAGATGCCTGAAACTACGAAGAAACTCCAACAGCTTGAAACACATTTGTTCAGACTCATCTTTGCTTCTCTGAAGACGACAAGAGAAACATAAAAACTAGGGCTGGGCAAGTTAATGCGTTATTATTGCGTTAACTTATTAATTCATTAACGCCGACATTTATTTTATCGTGCGTTAATGCATGTTGCTCACATGCTTTTGTTTTGAAAAGTCTGTTACTGGCTGCTGGGGAACAGGAAAATAATTGGCGGGCAAAACTAAAACAGACATGGAGAACGGTAAAAATCCGTCAACTTTACAGTTCAGGTAGCAACTCAGGAAGCAATATTAACAATTCTGTCTAGAAAAAAAAAACTTTCAAACCCCTTTGTTCAAGACGATAGCGTCATCCCTCCATTTATCATCTGCACCATATGTTCACTGTCCTGCTGTTCTCTAGCTCAGTGGTTCTCAAACTTTTAATACTGCGTACCTGAGAAACTGTTCAGCTCTCTGAGTACCACCATGATGACCAATTTTAAAATATAGCCATATATGCCTTCTCAATTAGCTTTAAATTCACAGGAGAGATCTTTATTCCTTATTGTAGTTATTTATTGTTTCCTGAGTTTCATTTGAAACGTATTTATAATCCATTGTATGTTTCCGATTTAATAAAAAAATTAGGGCTGGGCAAGTTATTATCGCATTAACGCATTCTATATATATATATATATATTATAATATATATATATAGATATATAATATAATATATATAGATATATATATATATATATATATATATATATATATATATATATATATATATATATATATATATATATATATATATATATATATATATCATATATATATATATTCACTACTTTTGAATTCATTATTTGATTTTCCGTATACAATGTGATTAATCATGATTAATCAGGGAAATCATGTGATTAATCCCCTGCTGAGAATATGTTCCCGCGGCTCTGGACTCTGTGATATCAGCAAACATGGAACCGTCAAACACGGCAGAGGCAGTGTTATGGTACGGGCACGGCTGCCAGCGGAGTTTATTGACGAGGCGAGTGACATAGTATCAGTTTGAAATCTGAGGAGTACAGCAGGGGCATAAGTCACAACTGCCATTATTGTTTATTTGGATGAAGGTTCCACCTTTTCTGACACAAACAACAATGCAAACGACACGTATTGATATGTATTGGTACGTATCGGTACGTCGTATGTGGACTGATCACAATCACTTCCATCCATATAAAACCAGTCAGAAACTGAAATATTTTAGACTATAATTCCTGGGTTCAACTAAGCAGTTAAATGACAAACGATTGACTGCAACGGGCCACTTGATAAGACGTATTGATGAGAATTTATAGATATTTCCGTTTTGCATCGACTCTACTAAATCATTCATCATTAAATGGGTGTGTGGATCTTTACACCCCCTGGTGTACAGGGCTGTGCTCACGACTCTCACTCACACAAACAGCCAAAGCATCTGGAGGCTTTTTGAAAACAAAACAGGACACTGGATCCTTCAGCGGTCTCAACCCAGCAGAGGCTGATTTTCAGCACAAAAATGAAACCAGAAAGACCAAACATGCAGCAAACGGATGTAATGTGAAATAAACTCATCCTGTTCATTTCAAATCATCTTCTTTCTTTCTTTTTTTTGGTGTTGTATAAAGACAAAAACTCTGACATCGTTGTCCAAATACCTCGGGACCTGACTGCGCGCACGTGGACGTCACCTGTCACCCCGTCACCTGTCACGTTTGACCTGTCAAACAGGCTGCAGCTCCGCAGCACCGACCTTGGCTGGTCAGCAGTCCCCAGCAGGCCCTCTTCCTCTCCGGGGCGGCTCCGAGCAACGAGGCCGGCTCCGTGGATCTCTTCCTGGACATGTCCGGAGCGTTCCCACGGCTGCGGCTGAGCTCACGCGCCACGGTGCCAACAGCGGCGCTGCGCGGAGGGAGGGGGCAGGGGGGAGGGGGAGGGGCGGGAGGAGCCAGCGCTACCAGCGTTCTGATTGGCTGACGACCTTTGTTGTTGTTGTCGTCGTCGTCGTGTCCGGGGAGCACGTGACGCCCTCACGTGCCAGGACCAGAGGAGATATTTATACACCGACTCGCTCTCAGATCATGTTGATGTCAATGCTGCAGCCGCGGCAGAGCGCGTGGCACAGAAGAAGAAGAAGCGCTGGGCCACTTCTACCCGCGAGAAGGACCACCGGAGTCCGGTGGCTCCTTCAGCTGGTTCTGAAGGACCACAGGAGTCCGGTGACACCTTCAGCTGGTTCTGAAGGACCACAGGAGTCCGGTGACACCTTCAGCTGGTTCTGAAGGACCACAGGAGTCCGCCCTGAACCGGTGACACCTTCAGCTGGTTCTGAAGGACCACAGGAGTCCGCCCTGATCCGGTGACACCTTCAGCTGGTTCTGAAGGACCACAGGAGTCCGGTGACACCTTCAGCTGGTTCTGAAGGACCACAGGAGTCCGGTGGCTCCTTCAGCTGGTTCTGAAGGACCACAGGAGTCCGGTGGCATCTTCAGCTGGTTCTGAAGGACCACAGGAGTCCACCCTGAACCGTTGACACATTTTCAGCTGGTTCTGAAGGACCACAGGAGTCCGGTGGCTCCTTCAGCTGGTTCTGAAGGACCACAGGAGTCCGCCCTGCACTGGTGGACACCTTCAGCTGGTTCTGAAGGACCACAGGAGTCCGCCCTGATCCGGTGACACCTTCAGCTGGTTCTGAAGGACCACAGGAGTCCGGTGGCACCTTCAGCTGGTTCCGAAGGACCACAGGAGTCCGGTGACACCTTCAGCTGGTTCTGAAGGACCACAGGAGTCCGGTGGCTCCTTCAGCTGGTTCTGAAGGACCACAGGAGTCCGGTGGCATCTTCAGCTGGTTCTGAAGGACCACAGGAGTCCACCCTGAACCGTTGACACATTTTCACTTCAGCTGGTTCTGAAGGACCACAGGAGTCCGGTGGCTCCTTCAGCTGGTTCTGAAGGACCACAGGAGTCCGCCCTGCACTGGTGACACCTTCAGCTGGTTCTGAAGGACCACAGGAGTCCGCCCTGAACCGGTGACACCTTCAGCTGGTTCTGAAGGACCACAGGAGTCCGGTGGCATCTTCAGCTGGTTCTGAAGGACCACAGGAGTCCGCCCTGAACCGTTGACACCTTCGGCTGGTTCTGAAGGACCACAGGAGTCCGTTGGCTCCTTCAGCTGGTTCTGAAGGACCACAGGAGTCCGGTGGCACCTTCAGCTGGTTCTGAAGGACCACAGGAGTCCGGTGACACCTTCAGCTGGTTCTGAAGGACCATAGGAGTCCGGTGGCTCCTTCAGCTGGTTCTGAAGGACCACAGGAGTCCGGTGGCATCTTCAGCTGGTTCTGAAGGACCACAGGAGTCCACCCTGAACCGTTGACACATTTTCAGCTGGTTCTGAAGGACCACAGGAGTCCGGTGGCTCCTTCAGCTGGTTCTGAAGGACCACAGGAGTCCGCCCTGCACTGGTGACACCTTCAGCTGGTTCTGAAGGACCACAGGAGTCCGCCCTGAACCGTGACACCTTCAGCTGGTTCTGAAGGACCACAGGAGTCCGGTGGCATCTTCAGCTGGTTCTGAAGGACCACAGGAGTCCGTGGCACCTTCAGCTGGTTCTGAAGGACCACAGGAGTCCGGTGGCACCTTCAGCTGGTTCTGAAGGACCACAGGAGTCTGCCCTGCACCGGTGACACCTTCAGCTGGTTCAGGAGTCCGGTGGCACCTTCAGCTGGTTCTGAAGGACCACAGGAGTCCGCCCTGAACCAGTGACACCTTCAGCTGGTTCTGAAGGACCACAGGAGTCCGCCCTGAACCGGTGACACCTTCAGCTGGTTCTGAAGGACCACAGGAGTCCGGTGGCACCTTCAGCTGGTTCCGAAGGACCACAGGAGTCCGGTGACACCTTCAGCTGGTTCAGAAGGACCACAGGAGTCCGCCCTGCACTGGGGACACCTTCAGCTGGTTCTGAAGGACCACAGGAGTCCTCCCTGAACCAGTGACACCTTCAGCTGGTTCTGAAGGACCACAGGAGTCCGGTGGCACCTTCAGCTGGTTCTGAAGGACCACAGGAGTCCGGTGGCATCTTCAGCTGGTTCTGAAGGACCCAGGAGTCCGCCCTGAACCGTTGACACCTTCAGCAGGTTCTGAAGGACCAAAAGAGTCGGCCCTGCACCGGTGACACCTTCAGCTGGTTCTGAAGGACCACAGGAGTCCGCCCTGGACTGGTGACACCTTCAGCTGGTTCTGAAGGACCACAGGAGTCCGGTGGACACCTTCAGCTGGTTCTGAAGGACCACAGGAGTCCGGTGACACCTTCAGCTGGTTCTTAAGGACCACAGGAGTCCGCCCTGCACTGGTGACACCTTCAGCTGGTTCTGAAGCTGGTTCTGAGGAGGAGTCCGGCAGGCACCTTCAGCTGGTGAGGACCCCGCCCTGCACCGGTGGCACCTTCAGCTGGTTCTGAAGGACCACAGGAGTCTGCCCTGCACCGGTGACACCTTCATGTGGTTCTGGACTTACAGAAGTCCCTCTCAGCCACTGCAGGGGCCCGGAGCCACTTTATAAACTCACAATTTCCTTCTTTTTTAATTTGATTTTAGATTGTAGATCTAATTTTTAATTTTTCTGTTCTTTTTGAAACTGACTATATTAAATAAAAATGCAATTTATATATATATTATCCTTTGTGTCGTGTTCGTTTCTCCCCCCTTACTTTAGTGCTCCCGGTCAAATTTGACCGGCCTGTTTTAACTGCTCCTACATTAACAGAAAAACCCCTGCTTAACACCAAATTTCATTTAACTCCTTTTGAAGCTGTAAACAATGTCTCAGACCACTGGTTTATATGAATAACTGCAATGAATATACATAAAATAGACACAGAAATAGTAAATTGTATTCCAAAATTATCATTTATTATAAAAAGAAAGTAACAAAAATCAAAACAGTGACCAAATTCACACATCAACATGAGCCTATCATTTGTATATGTGTGTGTGTGTGTGTGTGTGTGTGTGTGTGTGGTGTGTGTGTGTGGTGGGGGGGGGGGGGGGGGGGGGGGGGGGGCTGTGTCTTCACATTTGTCTTCACACACAGGAGTGGCATCCTAACAATATTTTCTACTCTTGCTCTTCCTCCTCTTTCCTGGGTGGATGAATACCAGAGCAAATTGCCATCCTTACACTGGAATATCACGGGACAGCTCCCACCGCTACACCGGTCTGTGAGCCCAAACGTGATTGTTCAGCACCAGACAGCTCCCCCTACTTCTCCGGGCTGTGAGAGCTGTCCAGTGCTGAACATCCACGTTCAGCACTGGACAGCTCTCACCACTTCTCCGGGCTGTAGTGAATCCACTTCTCTGGGCTGTGGGAGCTGTCCAGTGCTGAACATCCACGTTCAGCACTGGACAGCTCCCACCACTTCTCCGGGCTGTGGGAGCTGTCCGGTTCAGCACTGGACAGCTCCCACCATTATTCTGGGCTGTGGGAGCTGTCCGGTGCTGAATGTGAATGTTCAGGACCGGACAGCTCCCACCACTTCTCCGGGCTGTGGGAGCTGTCCGGTGCAGAACGGGAATGTTGTCAAATAATTCAAAGGGATCATATTCAGATCAATGTTGTCTTCTATTTCTGAGACATTGTCCTCTATTTCTGGTTGAACTTCAATCCCCTGTTCATCAGGTTGAAATAAAAGGTCCAGAGCTTCTCTGACAAGAAATCATCTGATCGGGCGCCTAGTCTACGTGTTCATAGCAAAATGAGGGCAATGCACACAAAAAAACTATATATAAGGGGTCTCTGAGAAGATATGATACATTTTGTATTGGAAAGTACGGTTCACGTCGGGGGATGGGCACATAAGCCTGGGAAAGAGACGGTTCTCATAACAAACACCTAATTGTTGACTTTGAAATGTGGAACAAGTGTTAGTGTTATACATTTAGTTTGGAAAGTGTGGTTCATGTGGTGGGATGGGCACAAAAGCACAGGAATGAGGTGGGAATAGGAGACACCTATTTGTTCAGTCTGAAAGGGGTTCACGTGGGGTGGGGTGGTGTGTGTGTGGTGTATTTGTGGTTGTGTACTATCTGATGGATGAACACAATCTAGGGTCACCCATTAATTTCCTATGGTGGTCATTTTTGACTGGGAACACCACAGGTGTTACAAAGTTGAATAAACTACTCAAAATTCAGAGAAAATGGTGATGAACAATTATATAAGTTCAAATGGCTAGTGTGGAGGATATCATAAGGCCCTGAGACAATCAAATGTAAAATACAATTTATGATTGATGGAAGTAGGAAATCGGTCAGATTTGACCTGAACACGACAGAAAGGTTAATTGCACTTTTATCTTTTCCCTGCATGTTGGCACTGCCACGTCATCAAAGGTTCAGATCTTTTTCTTTTTAAATTCACAGGTTTATAACATTTTACAAACTCACAAATCTGCAAGAGAAAACTCAAAAATCCTGACCATCCTGATGCATTTGAATCTTCCCAGCAGATCACAGCCCAGATGGCTTCATTTCTGCTCACTCTTCACTGTAGCTGACCTCGTATCTTGGACGCCCCCTACTGGCTACAGGAGCCCTGTGCATCTGCATGGTCCACACATGGCTGCGATTACAGCAGCCCATCTTGGAATATGATCACGCTGAACACATAACGTTGCTGCACCTCAACCTGACTCATTGAAGCATCCCAGATCATGATGCTACCGCCGCCGGCAGGCAGGGCAGGCACGAGACGTGATGCGTGCATCTCTTCATCACTCTTCGTCACTCTGGAGCACGGTAGATCTATACTCGTCAGACCACATGGCCCTTTCCCTCTGATTCAGATACCAAACTGTAAACTGACTTATTCTACACACGTCTGGGAGTTGCGTGCAGCTCCTCTGTTCACCGTCCAACCAGCAAAGCAGACCAGTCTGGTCCTTCTAGCCTCCAGCTACACAACCCAGTACTCAGCAGCAACCTGCGACCAACCAAACTGTGACGAAGTGGTCACAGGAAGATGAAGAAACTCTGCAGGGGACCTGTGAGGCTACAGACTGGGATGGACTCTGACATCATGATTCCCCATTAACAAACGCGTGCTCACCAGTGACCTGAAAGAGCTGCTGGCCAAGAACGGAAGAGTCTTCAGAGAAGGACATGAGGAGTTATGGGAGTCCCCTCAAGACTGGAGGTCACGTGTTTCCGGTCTAGCGTGGAACCCCCACTGTCTCCGAAGTCTGCCTCTAGATCTTCTTGGGAATTTTTGAGCAACTTTGCAACATTTATGCTGCTGTTAGCTCAGCTATCCTCAGAAAAAGTGTATAAATACCCAGAAGTGGCTAGGTTTGAGGCAGCACCAGAGACCTCTGAGATATATGGTTGGGGTGTTACAGGTTTCTTGCAGGCTGCGAGTTTACGAATCTGACTACAGTGATCCCTCGCCAATTCACGCTTTAAGTTCCGTGGTTTTAGTTATTTGCAGATTTTTCCGAAATATATAATTAAAAAAAATCAAGAAAAATCATGGAAACATCACAGGATGTATGGGTAATGGTGTGGCCTTATGGGTAATGTAGTGTGTGTGTCGTGGGATGGCAGAACGAAAACGGGGTTAGATGAAAAGTGTAGTGAGCATCAACAGCAGCCCAGCGTGTATAGATTTACATTCTCTGTTAACCGACAGGAGCCCAACAATACAACCTGTGTGATGTTACAAGTTCCTGCAGTGCCAGAATAAAGTGCTCATTCCATGCAGAGAAAACCAGACTGTTTCTTTTGTGGTTAGCGTGTTAGCCGCTAATTATGAGCCAAAAATAGCACGATACCAGCCATTTGTTTACTACGGTTCAGAGACCAGAGGCTGTGAAGGTAACAGAAAGACCACAGTTGAGCCTTTGTCTTGTTTCGCTGCAGTGCCTCGCTACTTTTTTTACGGTTTTTAAACACATTTTAAACACATTATTTAGGCTCGGGGGGCTCCGGCTCCAGTTAGAGGATATTGATTTTCGCGGGGGGGCGCCGGTCCCCATTAACCACGAAAAATAAGGGATCACTGTATAGCCATGTCAAGACACCACCAAGATACATCCTCCTCTGTCTCTTATTGGTCCTCCAGAGACTGGAGGTCCTCTAGGGGCTTGACCCGGCCTTACTAGGATTTGTAAATCTGCTTCCAGGTCTGCTTGTTCTGCCCATTTGCAACATGGCACCATGCAGTACGAGAAAAAACAGGGTTATGGGGATTTGTGCGGCATTGACTAAAGGTTTGCCGAGACCACCGTTGGCTAGAACTGCCACTGCAGAGATTTCCCTAGAAACAGTTCTCTTTATACACGTTGTATACACTTACGATGTAGGATAACATCAGTCTGTCTGTAGGGCCACTTCCCACACCATAACATAAGTGGATTTATTTTTAAATAGCTCTGTTGTCCCCTATGTGAACCCTATCTACAGTTCTGTTGTACATATGCCGTTGTAACTCAAAACTACTTTGATTTATGTCATTTTGGTTCCTAACGAAAGTTTACACTTGTTACAATCGCATATTAGGCCTAAGGTTGATTTAACTCTGACATGTTTTGTTTTTTTTAACTCAGTCTTCACATAAACAAAAGTAAATTCACCAATAAAGCACCAGGGTATTATGAATAGGCTGTACAAGACTAAAAAAAAGAAAATAAAAGAAAAGCTGTTAAAACATGCTTAAGAAGCTTTAGAAAATAAACTGGGCTTTTTTTTTTTAAAAAAAAAAAAAAAACTATTTAGTTACTCCGGTGTAGCCTATCTGGTTGAAACAGTTAAATTAAAATTAAATACAGTTTATTGTTTCGTTTTATTCCGCTTATGTGTCTGTTTTTTAACATTTATAAATAAAGTTGGCAATATAAATAAAAAAAATAAAAAAAGTAGCAACCACTTCCGCTTATTCATCGCTCACGTTCAAATGTTTGCCCCATTAGCTTAATCAAATACATGTTCATGTCACCGTGGTTACAAACGGAAGTAGAATAAATAAAATACCCCAGCTCGCTTTAATTATATCAATGAACACCTTTATGCCAGTTATCATGCTAAAACGTCAATATGATTTTAAAACCATATCTTTAACGGTCTTGTAGACGACTTTGTGTTGTTTGTAGAATCATTTTTATTTAATTTCTTTCCGCAAGAGTGGTTTATTTTGAAAATCCCAGAAAGGAAGTGAGCGGTAATCCGGACGGTTCCGTCGGTACACAGACGGCTGTGAGCGACTGTTCGGCGGTTGAACGTGTTCCGGTTGCGTCCTGGTTCCGTGAGCTTCGTGTAAAGATGAACACCGTCCTGTCCAGAGCCAACTCTCTGTTCGCCTTCTCCCTCAGCGTCATGGCGGCGCTCACCTTCGGCTGCTTCGTCACCACCGCCTTCAAGGACCGGAGGGTTCCGGTGGACATCCGCGTGTCCAGAGTCATGCTGTAAGAACCCGCTCGCGTGCCCAGGTGTGCTCTGTTGTCGGCGCTCTGGAGCTGGAGACAGCTGGACCGTGTCGCTGGTTCTCCAGGATGCCTCGGCTGTTTTCTGCAGTCCTGGATGGCGGGGAACCGGTGAACCCGGTGAGGAGAACCAGAGACACCGGTCCAGCTGAGCTCGGTTCCAGTTTATCAGGGGCACCTGCTGTTGAAGGAAACCAGCACTCAGCCCGTTCTGGTGTACCAGCAGGTGACTTCACACCGTCTCCTACCAGCAGGAAGGTTGCGGGTTCGACTCCCAGCCGGGTTCTTTCCCTGTGCTGCACGTTCCCCCCGCGTCCGCGGGAGCTTCGGGTGGTTCTTACGTTTTGGACTGTCTGGAGCAGTGGGTGTGAGCGTGCACAGCTGTGATGTAGCGCCGACCTGTCCAGGTGCACCTGAGGACAGCTGAGGTCGACCCCAGAACTGGTTCATTAACCGTAACCAAGGATTTGCTTCAGAGTAGCAGGTGCAGTTTTCATGTATTTACGGTGATCCCTCGCCAATTCACGCTTTAAGTTCCGCGAGTTATTCGCGGATTTTTTTCCAGGAATATATAATATTAAAAAAAAATCATAGAAAAAATTGCGGAAACATCACAGGATGTTGTGTGCGTTCTCTCGCAGCAAAGAAATGTTGTGAGCCAGCCTGGCCCCTTTAAGAAGGTGGCCTTATGGGTAATGTAGTGTGTGTGTTGTGGGACGGCAGAATGAAACGGGGTTGGATGAAAGAGTGGTTTGTTTACTACGGTTCAGGGATCAGAGGCTGTGAAGGGAACAGAAAGACCACAGTTGAGCCTTTGTCTTGTTTCGCTGCAGTGCCTCGATACTTTTTTACGGTTTTTAAACACATTATTGAGGCTCGGGGGGCTCCGGCTCCAGTTCACGGACTTTGATTTTCGCGGGGGGGGGGGGGGGTGCTGGTCCCCATTAACCACGAAAAATAAGGGATCACTGTATATGGATATTATCAGCTACTGAGTCTTGAGGCCCAGCTTGAGGACTGGGCTGTAACAAAGGTCCAAATGTTCGTTACCTGGTCAGAGACAACGTAGTAGAAGCTTGTCCTCTGGTAGTTTCTTGCAGATGTCTACGTCTTTTTTGACTAAAAGTATCAACGCCCCAAGTGGTTGCAGAAATGGAAGTGAGCCTGCCAGGTTTGAGGAGGTTCTGGGCGTCCATCACCAGTCCTTTCACAGCTCACTTTTATCAGTATATCGAAATGCTTCTCAACTGGGATGGAAATGCAGCTGGTGACATCATTCACTCGTGTGGTTGACAGTAGGCCTGGGTAAAAAAAAAATCAATTTTTATATTAATAGCGTTTTTTTTTTTCTGGGGTTTTATAAAAATCCATTCTTGTACAAGAATGGATTTTTATTTATTTAATGGTGGGGTAAAGAGTTCAGGTGGCTCCGTGGAAATACTCCGCTCGCTGGGCTCCGCCAGTCTCTTTTTTGTCATCTACACTTCCAGAAATAGAAGCACGTGTGTCACCATAGTAACCTGAATGCGGGCAAATGCACGCAACAAAATGGCGGAGTGCAGCGAGCTGAGTACTTTCACAGAGCCTGAACTCTTTCCCCCACCGCCCGCACTTCAAATCAAACGTATGGACTTTATTTGGTTTTTATAAAAAGCACGGGGCAGGAGAGCTCGATGTGAGGAAAGCCATATGTAAGCTTTGTCCCAGTCAAATCTCTTACTGTGGTAACACCACGAACATGACGGCGCACATCCTTCGCCACCACTCAGAGAAAAAAAACGATGTGGGGAAAGTTAAACAGCGGCCATCGGTACTGGCGGTGCAGCAGACGTTGGATTCAACTCTCCACAAACTCCCAGCTGGATCAGACAAGCCGTTGAGGGGAACTACAGCAATTGCACATTTTATATGTAAAGAGCTCCGCCCCTACAGTGTTGTGGAGAATATTGGTTTTCGTCACATCATCCACACATTGGAACCACGATACATAATTATTTATTATTTATTATTTAGTAGGGAGCAGGGAACGTTAGCTGGACTTGTCTGAGTCCTGGATTGCAGACATCAGACGTTTTTTTTGTTGTTGTTGTTAAGCGTTAAGGACCTGCTTCATGAAGCTTCATGAAGCAGCAGGCGTCGTACATCTGCGGTTTCCTGGCTGTGGTGTGTTCACGTGTGGCTGGGAAGGATGTGTGCTGTTTTTTTCTAACTCTGAACGGCCTTTTCTGTGTGTCAGATTCAGTGACATAAACCGACGTGATCTCACTGAAACTGATGAGCTGCTCATCAGAACTGGTCAGTTCTGGCTGGTGATCAGCTGATCAGGTATCAACAAATCCCAGCATCAACTGATATTTCAGAATTCTTTGCTGGTCAGTAAATGCATCGTTGTCACACTGGCGAGAAGCTCTGGCCGTCAGTGATGCTTCTACCGACCAGAAAAGTCTCAGATTTCTCAGAGCCGTGTGTGATGGTCCGGTCTGACAGAACTTCATGAACACCAGGTCTGTTTTTTTCCTCAAGATTTCCTCTTCTATTTCCTATTTGAACAGGAAAAACGTGGACGACTTCACAGGACCCAGAGAACGCAGCGATCTGGGTTTCGTCACCTTCGACCTTTCGGCTGATATCCTTTCAGGGACGTTAGTCACTTCCTGTTTAGGATACGCGGTCAGAACATCCACGATGATGACAGTCAGCTGGTTTCACCTCAGCTTTGATCGCATCTTTATTGTTTCCAGTGATTCTCTCTAAAAGTAGGAGTGGTTCCTGCGGGGAAACACCTGGACGTGTTCGTTCCTTAACTTGAGCACATTTGCAGCCGATCTTCGATTGGAACGTGAAGCAGCTGTTCCTCTACCTGTCCGCCGAGTACTCCACCAGGAACAACGTAAGTGTGCACGCCCTCGGCGCTCCTCCGTCCTCGTTTGACAACGTGTGCCTGACTCTGTGTGGTTGCTTCAGCCTCTGAACCAGGTGGTGCTGTGGGACAAAATCGTTCTTCGAGGTGAAAACCCCAGACTGAACTTTAAAGACATGAAGTCCAAGTATTTCTTCTTCGACGACGGGAACGGACTCAGGTGAGACTAAGTTGGAGGTTATTTGTCTGCAGAAGTTTACAGACCAGGGTTGGAAACTGTTCTGCTCACCTGCCACCAGGACTGAAAAATAATTAGATATAAATATACACACAATGCAATAGAAAGTCATGTTTCTTGATTATGGTGTAAAATAAAAAGTGGACATTTTTATTTCTAAAAGATTACAGTTTTATAGGATTTGGTAGTTTCATTTTTCAGAGGTCCAGCTATCCATTCTTGACCTTCTTGGCAGTTTCTCTTTGATTTTCATATTAGATATCAGAACTACCGTATTTCTTCAGATAAACGCTCCCTCCCTAATAATGGCGACCCCTCTGACTTTGACAAATGTAGATCAGGCTAACCCTTCGCTTTCAGTTGGTTTGTTGTTGGGTTTTTCTTTGCTACGGTGTAGCCAGAGGCCACCGCACATGCTGAAGTCGACGTGAAAAACATATCGTAAACCTATGTACTTATGCTTTGATTTTGACGTCACAAGAAGCAGCGGGGGGGGGGTTTATAACCAAATTAATTTAAAATCACTTGAAATTTTAAAATGCAGGGATGTTTAAACGACGCTGGAAACAATATTTGGAATTTTGGCGATCAAAGTAGACACTCTTAAACGGATACGGAGATGGATGCGGTCTGCCGTCCGGGTTCTGCTGGTGTTGTCCGTCTTTGTGTCCGCCATCTTAACTGCTTATGAAAACAGACAAAACATAGCGAAGCTACCATCGTTTATGGGGACAGTCCTGAAACTAAACATGAGAAATTTATAAAGACTAGTCCAAAGTTCTGTCGAATCCTCCGTCTAGGAAAACTTTAAAATAAAAAATGTCGGTGTTAAAGATCAGTAACTTTATCAACAGGGATGTCAATTTTCCGCGGATCTGTGGATTTCCATCCTGGGGGTCATTTTTGAGATACGTGTAAATCCGGTTTAATATTTTCGGGGGCGGGGGGGGGGGGGGGGGGTACCCTCCATGAACCTCCGACTCGGCCGAGCGAGAGATGATCCGATGATCGGACCCAGCAGAGACTGTGGTGGGCCTGACGTGAATTCTCGATTGTGATTGGTTGATTGAGACCAGGGCATGATCACTGAGCCTTTGGTCCGGCTGACGTCACTATCTGTCTTGTTGACATAGCGCCGGGAGAATCCAACGAAATCCGGGTCATCAGCTGCCATCACAGCCAAATCAATGGTCAAAGGAAGCCCGAAGCACGTATTTTCTGATATAACTTCTCCCTTTCTTGTTTGGACGGATGAAAACACTAGAATTTCGATATGAAATGAGGTGCAAAAAAATCACACTGCGACTGGCGATTCACCATGCCCCATGGTTGTCAAATGCTGAAAAAATGAGTAATTATGTTGCCAGACCTATCAAATGGCTGGTTTCAGGTCAATTTCCATCAATTGACCTTTCGGTAAGCACCGCCCCTATCCCTAGTTACTGTTGCTAGGTCGGACATTCTCGCTGCTTCTCTATTAAGGACTCTGTTAATTCGCTTTTTTTCTGATGTGTATCATCAGTGTTAATATTATACTATAATAACTCCATGGTGAAATATTGCTGCTGGGGACCTGCAACAGTGACTCGAGGTGTCCAGAATGTTTGGAGGGACATTTTTATTCTCTTTTCCAAACCAAAACAAACGCTGGAGAATGCAGGCTGTGGTTCAGTTACGTGACCGTCCTCAACTGAAAGTTACAAAACACACCTACATTTACTCCAAGGTAAGTCTACTTTGTTTATTAGATGATTGATTTAATCACCGTTTAGTAAAAGTAATAATATGATTTAGCAGCAGGGAGGTTGATGAGTTCTCTGTTAGCATTAGCATTAGCTCTGGTCCATAGTGTCAATGACTTCTCCACAGTGGACCAGAGCTCACTAGCCAGCTATAAGCCTGCCTCGTTGTCTACAAATATATATGGCCCTGGATATTTATTTTGTTAGGTATAAGGTGAGGCTAGTGATGTTAACGTCACTTTAATAATTATATAGCTCTGGTGTGGGATAGACCTATGGACCAGAGCTAATGCTAACGGAGAACTCATCACTCTCCCTGCTGCTAAATCATATTAATACTTTTACTTGACAAAAATAGTCCAACACCTAACGTAAACCCTCGAAACAAACACACTAAAGTTAGGAAAACAAGACAAGAGCATTAAAAGATAAAACACAGGCATTTTATAACAAAATGCATCTCCACCTAGTTCACCCATAATGCACAGCGGCCGCCAGACTAGCGATTTTATATTTTATTTTTTCGAAAAAGCGACCAGCAACATATCTGTCAGTTTTACTCTACAGAGCAGGAGATGGTCAGGTGATGCTCAACGCTGCAGCTTTGAGCAGAACCGCTGTTCAATAACTGCATGTAGAAGTGGGACGTTTCCAAGTGTTAACCAGAGTTGTTGAACAGCAAACTCAGGAAAGAACATCTCTTTATACGTCAGTTGGTCCGATCTAAGCAGCTGGATAAATGTGTGTCTGGTTTTTACTGTCAACCAAGTGAAAGTGGGATGAAGAAATCATTTGTTCGACTGTTAACAGAACAACAGTCCCTGAAGGCAACGTGTTTGAGAAACGTCCTCAGTCTTGTCAATCATGATGTCCCGCCCCCGGCCAAAAGATCTGAACCTGAAAACATAAAATCTGAAAACAAGAAATTTGTAAGTGAAAAAAAAAAAAAAAAGCCCACAGTTGAATATCAAAACTTTTGAATTACAAAACTTTTGACCCTGATTTAGCCCCATAGTCGACATGCTTGCACAAAGACAGTTGACCATGTCTTTTGCTGCCTGTGTTGTTGCCCTGATCTGGAAATCATTTGTGGCTATTTGCAGTCCCCTAGCCAGCAGGATGACTTTGGAGGCTGTCACGTAGCTAGTGACAAAAAAATACACATTACTTTAATGATACAATTATAAAGTTGTTAAACAGTGACAAATATTACAATGCACTACACGGATATCTATTTTGGTATCAAGTATTCAAAATGTAGTATCAGGTAGTTTGCATGCATGCTGTAGAAATCATACCTTTCAACACTGACCTCCTCAAATGGTTTCAAGATGGTGCACATTTCCTGCAGTCTTGTCCATTCTTCTTGGGTTAAAGGGCGGACTGGTGCATTGGTGATGGCCAGGGTGGACACAACGGGATTATTGTTAGTCAGAAAACTCTGCAACGTGTAATACGTAGAGTTCCATCTTGTGACACAATCCTGTTTGAGTCGTAGTTCATCCATCTTCATTTGGAGCTGCATTTCCTTCAGGTTTTGTGCAGCCACTGTGCTTCTGTGAAAGTATTCCACTGCCTCATTTAACTTTATCGATGATGGGTTGTGGACCTTTAAGGGCATCTCTGACCACAAGATTAATGGTCTGTGCCAGGCATGGAAGGTGACTCCACCCTGTTATTTGAACGTTCTTAGTAATGTTTGCAGCAATCAGTGCGTTTACATGGGAAGTTTAATTCCTCCTTAATTCAGAATTAACATTAAATCCGATTTAAAATGATTAAAAATTACCATGTAAACACTTAATTCCGAATGAAAATGTCCATTCCGAATTAAACTTAATTCCGAAGTAAGTGGCTGGTTTATTCTGATTTTAAATCTGAATAGAATAATTCCGCGGTCATGTAAACACTCATTCTGCTTTAAATTAATTCCCGTCTTTCTGCGCATGCTCGTTCTCTTGCCCGTCTGTCTCGATGACGCTTATATTCCGCGCTGGTTTCAAGATGGCAGCACGCAGTAAACGGTGGTTCAAGAGCAGAGACGATTTATTTAATAAATAACTTGGAGGAACTGGAAATAATTAAAAGAACAGATGGCAGGAAACATAAAAATTGTGAGCTTTTCAAAGTTGTAGCGGCCAGGTTAAATGAAGGAGGTTTCTCCATGTTGTTGCTGATCGAGTAAGTTTGTTTTCTTCCGGTAGACGTAAATACGTAAAGACGTAAAGACGTCCGCCCCCCCATCCAATCAGAACCCTTCCCAACCCCCAGACCTGAAGCTGAAGTGGATAAAGCCGATCAAACGTGTTTTCCATGTAAACCTCAATTCGGAATTAATATTTCCATGTAAACTCGAAGAAAAATAGTTTCAGGGTTTATACAGCAATCTTTATGTTAAATTTAATACCTTTTTCACTACCTTAAGATTTTTTTAAAAAACTGTCACAACATTAAGTGTTCAGTGTTTATCAGGGACCTTTTTAACATTAATACAGATTTTGACCTATAGAACACTATACAGAACAGATTTATAGACTCATTGATGTTGACCAGATGTTTCACATTTATTTCACTTTGTAAATGACAATAAAATAGACTGCATAAAATGAAAGGATCCTTTTGGGCTGATATGATGGTATCATATGAAGCTGTGCACGGGACTGGAACGCATCCACATACTCCTTAAGCACTGGCCAAACTTCAACTGCTCTCTCTGCTTCAGGAAGGTTTTCCACCCATCTATGGCCACAAAATGGTAAGGGAAAGCGGGTGGACCCTGTCAGGGTGGTAAAATCTTCTCTCTGAGCAGGAACATTATGAAAGAGGAAGTGCATGGCTCACAGAAGTTTTTCCAACTGCCACATAGTGAAGCCTGCCTTTAAAGCGTTGTGGAGGGTATGAAGTCCACAGCTTCCAACAGTGACAATCTGAGCACCTCCGTAAAGCTCTGCATGCTCCTTCTGGAGAAGATCCACCATCTTGAAATTCACATTGGGGCCATCCATGCCAACTGACAGAAGTTCCCTCATATTCAGTTGTTTGTCACATTCCTATAAATTGATACAGGAGAAAGTCAGTTTCAACAATAACAGATACAATAAAATAGATGAATAGAGCCTGGCACTTGGGGCTCTAGAGAAGCAATACTGCATGCACATTTGATTTAAATTATAAATTGGTATATTAACAATGAATTATTTTGTAGTGTTTACCCTAACAGAAAAACTAACGTAATAGGTTACTGAACTTGCTCAATTTAATCCTTTTACAATATGTTTGCTAGCATTGTCCTATAAGACATAGTAAATATCAGAATCAAATTTATTATTATCGTCACTGAGCCAGCGTCCCAACACAGTGAAATTTGTCTTCCCAGTACACCGTCCAAGAGAAACCAACAGAAACAACAACAACATATGGACAGGAGTCAACGGTGCTTAGGTCAGCCGCCATGGGCTCTTCTACCGCTGTCAGAGGGCAGTATACTCAAGCACACCACAAGCACCACAAGTGCCTATAGATGCCCAAGTACACCACCCTCCGGCCAGGGCACTTTTAGCAGAAGAAAAATGATCACATAGGGGATGGGGGGGGGAGAGGATAAAAAAGAGGTGTCTCACACAACATGTCCTTGATCAGAGGCACATGTTGTGGGATTCACAAAAAAAACCTCAGCACAAGCATGCATGCATAGACAAACTTAAAACTAAGACATAATAGTTGGGTGGAAGGTAGGGCATGGGGGGTGTCCAGCCCAACAGTCCGTGCGCTTCGCTGCCAAGGCGCGCAGTGCATCAGTCCATCAAGCGTGGGGGGGAAAAAACATCCAGGAGCCAGCGGAGGCAGTTGGGCAGGGGGCGGGAAGTATGTGTGTGTGCATGTGTATGTGTGTGCGTGAGCCAGTGGCCCCCGTCCCAGTTCAGTCTGGAGCCACAGGTGTTGTTTGGAAAGGGGAGGGGTCGGGTAAGGACCGTCAAAAAGTCATAATATTCAGGAGAGATTAGGTCGAAGGCCGGCCTTGGAGGCGAGCTTCGTTTCAGGGGAGCCAGATTCAGATAAGAGAAGAATGTTTGGGTCAAACTGACATAATTCTGTCTGCCTTCAAAGTTTTTGCTGGTTCATCTCGGCGGGAATAACTCCAAATGTCCGAATTACAGGTCAATTCTCCCTGAGCCACGCTCGCAACTTCTCCAATTTCGAATCCATTTCGCCAGAGCGTTCCAAAATCGTCACTAGAACATCCAGTTTCCGATTCAGCTCACCCATAGTAGCAGTCTGAGGGCCTGATTTACTAAAGGTTTGCGTGCGTAAAAACGTGTGCAAACTTGACATCACCCGCAAACCAATGCGCAAGCTGATTTACTAACAGCGTGCAAAGAGGACTGCGCCTCTCAAATCAGCAAAATAGCACACGCTGTTCATTTAGTACTTTTGCCCTGATGAATAAACAATATGGGGCGTACCCGCCAGAAAGCGCAAAATACTGGGAGAGGAAAATGCAAATAGGTCCATTTACCACGCGCAATGAGATTTACCAACCCTGAAAGTAATTGCGGGGATTGTGATTGCGTCTGTATTTAGTACGTTCGAAAGGAAGGTGCTATTCTGTCCAGCATTACGCACCGATGGCTGCTGTTATTGTGGCAAGGAGGCGACATCGCCAAAATCAAAGAATACGCAGAGAGAGTCTTTCAGACTCGTGTAAATTTGTTTGCACATGCAAAAGGGGAAATATTTTATTTGAATGTTAAATCGAGTATTATTCAGCAAAAGGTTGCCACAGGAGGCACCAGGGTTTCCGTTGTCTGGTAATTGCCGGACTTTTGTCTGGTAAAATATGCGGAAGTCCGGGGTTTTTAAATCTCTCCGGTCAAAATGTCCGGTGAAAATACTCCTCCCAAGCACAATTTCAGTTGTAATAAAATGGGTTATTTCCACATCATTTTATGAAAAACGCCTCGGGATTCTCCCAGAGGAGCTGGTGGAAGCGGCCGGGGGATCTGGACCTCTGAAGCTGCTGGCCGCGCGACCCGACTTCGGATAAGCGGAAGCTAATGGATGGATGGATGGATGGATGGATGGATGGATTTTATGAAAAAACATATACTTTTTTTACTAATGAGTAGTGTGTGAGGACGAGTCGGCTCCAGCCACAGCTCCACTCATTGATGCCACAGCTGCGCGCAGAGACGCATCTCCGTCATGACAGCGCTCCGCGGTTATGGAGGCTGGAACTTCTCAACGGCCACTTAACCACCTGTCTGTCTTGTTTGCCGAAGTTTTATTAAAGGCCACTTTTTCTTTAGTTCTTCGCCTTATATCTTGCCACCTTCTTTTAACCTCATCTGCCGTTCTTTTTGTCTTACCAACTGCATTTATTCTATCGCAGATTTTCTCCCATATTGCGTTTCTTTTGGTAATGTTTAAATGTCTTTGCTGTAGTTCATGAATGTGTTTATTTGCCTCTTCCACTAATATCTCTAACTCCAACTCGTCAAATTTCATTTTGCGCTTGCGTCTATCCTGCTTTCCATCCAGACTCTCCATGACGCAAACCGTAAGACACGCAACACCTCATTTAAATACTGCGGTTTGCACCCGTTATCAATTGCGCGAGCATTCTTAGTTGATCACCCGCAAAACACGCAACAACAGCACGCGCAAACTTTTTCAGTGCACACGCAATTTAGTACTCTTTATTTAGGATCTTAGTAAATCAGGCCCTGAGTGTTCACAGCGCGGCTCACTCCAACACACACGGCAGGCAGGTTGGTGTCCAGGATGGCAGCTGCCGTGTAAATTTCCCGATACAGCAGATGTCCACCAACTCCAAACAGCAGAAATCCTGTGATCATAAATCCCAATAGGTACACTTTGGCATCCACAATGAACAGAGGAGGCAGACATCCCAGATTCCATCCATAAGATTCCTTGATGTATCCAGCCAGTGTTCCATCTGGACCGAAAGGGCTCTCCTGTGCCCTGTTTCTCAGCGAGAAAATTTGATTAATTGCATTGAGAAACCAGCTGACCAGAGGAAGGATACAATAGGATACTTCAAAGGAAGGATACTTCAAAGATACAATTTAAACATTATTTTCCTTCTTTCTTCCATCTTACTGTTGTTTTTTTTATGTGTGCTTAGAGAGAGAGAGAGAGAGAGAGAGAGTGTTTTTCTCCAGGAGCTCTGGTTTTTACCCTCAATCCAAAAAGAGCTTAGTTGGTGAAAATAAATTACCCACAGGACAGTTAATTCAGATGTTTGTGGCTTCAGGCAATCTGGAGAGAAAGAGATGGAGTAAAGAGTCAAAAGAATTTTAAACATCTGTCCTGATGTCAAAATTCCAAATAGTCCAATGTGGCGCTGATATACGTCACCTGAAGATTCAATCAGGTCCTTACAGATGTCTGGATGCAGCATCTAACCATTTGCTAAATCCCTCGTCCTCTGATGGAGGCAGACTGGACGGACATTTCTCAACAATAAATGAAAGTTTCTCGTCGCTCAGGAACTACATGATTTATTTGTTTCCTGACAGGCCTTCAGATTTGGACAGATACCTTCAAAGAAACTATTCTTGATTAGTCCGCTTGTATGAGAAAATACCTCCAAAGTTGAGCTGGGCAATACAGCCTTTTTTTGAGCTCTCCATATTTCTAGACCAGATAACGATACACAATATGTATCTCGATATTTTGCGGAGCCTTGAGATGACACTTTGATGAATAGCCATACATAAAATATGTAAACAGACAAGAATGAATATTTTAGGAGTATTTTAGGACCTGCAAGTCATTCCTGCAAAGAACGGTGTAACATTTGTTGAAAAAAAAAACAACTGAATTTAGGACATCTTTGGGAATCCTTATCTGATTTGTGTAGTAAAGTATGGGGCAGGTGAGCATCTTGGTCATTTGGAAACTTCTTGCTTGGAAACATTGAGCCTCTGGCCTCACAGAGAGCGGACAGATTTTCTTCGGCTTTGATGAGTAACTGAATAAAAAACTCTGGGCTCCAGAGCAGTTTAAAGAAAATGTTTCTCCTTTCAACTGTCAGGCTTCTCCACTGTGGAAGAAGTCCGCTCCTCTCTGGCTCACCAACATCCTACCATCCATTTCTGTTGCTTTCTTTAGTGGAGTTTCCAACCATCTTCCCTCTGAGCAGGAAAGACCTGAAGGTCTTTGGCATTTCTGGGCTCTGTGACAACACGTGGAGCCGCGTTATCGACAGTCCCACGTGTGTTCCCTGTTACCGACCGTGTCGTTTGACGTGTCTGCAGGTCCAACAAGAACATCACTCTGACGCTGTCCTGGAACGTGGTTCCCAACGCTGGGATCCTCCCCCTGGTGGCGGGGAGTGGACAAGTCAGCCTGCCCTTCCCAGACGCCTACGAGACCACCAAGAGCTACTAGACTCTAAATAACTCGGTTCACTTGTGTTTCTTCATTCATTGCTTTGTATTAAAAGAGTTTGTGGGAATGTGTGTGTTCAGTTGTGATATTTCCACACAAACCTGTGCAGAAGGATTTTAAAAAGCAGCTGGCTGCTGAGACCAGCTCACACTGGTCTGGCCTCCAAGAGGTTTTACTTCATTTGAGGTCTTTAAAGGTCCGTTATTATGCAGTTTTGGTCCTGATTCATGTTGATCAAGCACCATAATAGCAGTTTTCAGACCTCGGTGGCCCCAGACATGGAGACAGGGTTGTGTTATATTCAAATGTTTGAGTTGGAGTGACTTCAAACAGCTCTTAAGCACGTAAAACGTGTTTTGGTTTTTCCATATGTCCCCTTTTAAGACTTTAGAGTTAGAGGCTGTTCAAAAATAAATCTAGGACATCCTATTAATGAGGAATTGTAGCGGTCCAGCCTTGAAGCTCCAAATGCATTAGTCATTTTAAATGTCTTAAATTAGGAGCAGCAGGAAGACGAGGCCACGCTGAAGCCACACAGAGGTGGTTTGTAACTTGAACCAACAGTTCACTGCTGTAAATCTACAATATTCTTTAAAGTACATTACGTCTATTTACGGTATTTATCCTGTATTTTTGATATACGTCTGATATTAAAGTACATTATTAACTCACGTTACTATATTATCCTGTACTTATATTAATACAATGTATAACCACTGACAAACATTGACAATAATAAACAGCAGGAATATCAATTACACATACTACTAGTTACATTTTAGCTGCATTTATTTATTAAGGCCTGAAACAAAACCTAGCTGGGGCAGCATAAACCTTAAGATATTCCTCTATTTGTCTCACAATGGGGAAATTTACATCGTTGCAGCAGCAAGTGGAAATAGCAATAAAAAAGAAAATGGACAACAATAAAACAAGATAAAAACAAAACAACCACAATAGAGAATATATAATAAATAAAAAATAACTGACTTTATTTACAAGGGATATGTTGGTAGTGATTACTATACCAGAGATAGTTATTGCACTTAATAAATAACTTCCTGTATTAAACAAAGGTTAACAATTTTTCATTTTATGTGCAGTGCATAATATATCTGGTAACTCAGTGACAATTTTATTTTCATGAGAAAGGAACATCAAACTGTTTTAACAGACCAGGAACAGAGTTTGCATCAGTGTAACGTAGTCAACAGTAAACAACTAGAAACAATTTTTCTAAACATTACTCACTCAGTGAGTAAGAGAACATGACATTAAACATTAAATGAGTGGATGGATGAGATGGGGGAGGGGGGGGGTTGTGCGTGTTGTGTACATGTGTGTGTGTGTGCAAAATCAGACAAAGTCCCACTTGAAGTCACTGATTTTCTTGATGAGGGTGCTGACGTGTGGATTCACTGCTGATGGCTTCTTCTGGACCTTCATGCCGCTTTTCTTGCTTTGTGCTCCTCAGGATTGATGTCAGTGCAGCTTCTGAAAAACAATAAAGAAAGTAGTGCTGGGTGGTATACCGGTTCATACCGAATACCGGTGTTTATTTTTCTTATATGAATTTTTCATATACCGTAATACCGGTGAGTACTGTAACAGAAGCTGAGCAGAGGTCTAAAGTCGAGCCTCCTCCTCTTCACGCTGGCCCAGACCTTCGTCTCTGCCTCCATGTGCTTCCTCCTCATCAGACAGAGGCGCAGCTTCCAAGAGTACACTGTAAGAGTCCACAAAACGCTCCTCATCCTCCCTGAAAGCATTTCAGAGCATTTTCTCTGTCTTTAGGAAGGTTTTTAATCCAGAAATGAGGTGTAATTTCTGCTGTATGTCTCCCATCCTGAGTAGGATCATCAGGCGTTTGTGTCACTAAAACGGACTCTGACAGGTCCAACGGGTCCAGTTTCCCTCTGAATGAGTCGTCGTCTTTTCTCACTGTCATTAGATCAGATATAACCTTTCCTGTTTTAGTCAGTTGGGATCACCAACTCTCACATTTTTACTAGGGCTGGGCAACGATTAAAATTTTTAATCGTGATTAATCGCATGATTTCACTGATTAATCACGATTAATCGCATTGTATACAGAAAATCAAATACTGTGTTCAAAAGTAGTGTAAAGGTCACTTTTATTTAAATATTCTGCAGCCATATGAACTAAAGTGTCATAACATTTGTTGTTCAAACACTTTTAACAGCAGCACTTGTCAGTAACACATATTTAGTGTAAATCTCATCTTAAAAAATGTAAAATAAAATTAAGCTTATTGCCACTGCCAGGGCATTAATGTCATCCTGTGTTTATAAAAAATAAAAAATACTCTACAAACAAAATCCTAACAATCCACAATCAGAACATTAAAACAGGTAATTTTTGAGGTAACAGCAGAAACTTTTAACGGGGAGTTCAACTTGTCAGTTGTTACAAATAACCTTGTTTCTGTGCTCCGTCTGGGAGAACTTTATAATGAAAATGTCCACCTTAAAGTTCAGTAACTTTAACAATCCGTAATTATCTGTGTATCATTTGTTTTTTTTCCATTTTCTATTGTCAATCAGAAATTTAAAAAGTTAAAAAGTGACTTTTTAATATTTTTCTGTTTTTTAATCTAACACAAAAAAACAAAAAAAATGCCTGTTTTTTTAATTCAAATGTTAGCAAACAGGCCACGGGACTGAATTTGTTTTTAATATTTTGTCTGGTTTACGTGACCCAGAAATGACTTTGTTTTATCATGAAGGAACAGACTTTCTGTTGTCATTACACATCTGTGCCACTAGATGGAGCCGCACTGAAGTAACCAGCTACAGCAGCCATTCCCAAACTTCAGAATACCAAGGCCCAATTTGAAATGTGGAAAATCTCCACAGCCCACTGAAACCTTTAATCACAACTGTGATCAACATACAGGACTAGATGCTGTGTTCCGATGTTAATGTAAGGGGTCAACAAATATAGGTTAAACTTGTCATATTAAGTTAAGATATCCGTGGTGATACTGCAGGTGGGCCGTGAGAAGTCATTAAAGTTAATCAAATATGTTGTAAATCCTCGATCTTTTTTAAATATGTTTTTAATAACTGTAAAATATTCATTAAATTGTTAAAAAAAAAAAACACTAAGATGAAATAAAACAAAACAGTCAAGTTATTCTACTGTCATCTTAACTTAAAGGAGCCGTTTGTAAGATTATGGCCAAAACTGGTACTGCAGTCACTTTCAAAATACTGTTGAGCGGCGTGTACCCTCCCCCTCCTCCCCGACCAGAGGTTTGCCAGGTCGGCTACAGAATGCAGCAGGAACGTAGGCTGTCATGGCAAGCGACGAGTCCTACACAGTAAGTTATTTTCCGTAATTTATTTAATGCTTTATGAAAGATCTTTTCTTCTTTGATCTTTCGTAACTAGAGGAAATATTTTCCCATTGAGGCGTTTCGTAACCTGAAAGTTTCGTATGTAGAGGCGTTCGTAAGTAGAGGTACCACTGTTACCTTGTCCAAGTAAATTAGCGTTAGCCAAACATTTAGCTATGAATCTTACCTGTCCAGGAGAAAATCAGCAACGTTGGCGTCTGTCTTCAAATTCTTCTCCGCTTTCAGCCGTCTCCATCTATCAAAAGCATCTCCTATACAAATCCTTGTTTTATTTCGGACCTTGTCACGACGTAACTCGGATTCATAACGAGGTCTTTTAGGTTTTGGAAAGCTAGATATTTTTTCATCCAACACGTTCGTAGCGGCTGCTGCGATAATTAGAGCCGAGCTGGCAACCCGGATGCCGAAACACCACTGACTTCGTGATTGGGAGATAGGTGGAGGGTGGCGCTTCAGGCCAAAACAAAAAATGACAACATCAACATCAGTTGAGGGCTGCAACTCCTCTTTTAAACGGGAATATCCTGGCTTGAGTGCTGTTGTCAGTGACATAAGTATTTGAAATGAACATGATTTTTAAATGTCTGTTGACATATCGGGGTCATTTTATGATTCGTTTTATTAGATCTCTTACATACGGCTCCTTTAATATGACAAGTGTCACCTTATTTGTTGACCCCTTACATTAATATCAGATCATGGTTCCTGGTCCTGTATGTTGATCACAGTTGTAATTAAAGGTTTCGTGGGCTGCAGAGATTTTTCACATTTCAAATTGGGCCTTGGTATTCTGAAGTTTGGGAATGGCTGGTCTAGGGTTTAAAACAAACAAACATGCAAACAAAAATAAGGAAAATCATAACCTTTTATTAGAGGGAATATAACTTGACTTCAGACAGATTATAAAACGTTTGCTTACTTATTGATTTTATTAATAGTAATAATAATAATAATAATAATAATAATAATAATGGTAGTAGTACATTTTATTTGTATAGCACACTTTGAAGTCAGACCTCTCAAGGGGCTTGACAATCCTATAGTATAAAAACAGAATAAAAAGAAAATCTATATCAATATGCAAAAGCAACACAGAATAAATGAATCTTTAGGCTACTTTTGAAAGCGGCAAGAGAGTCAGACATCCTAGTAAAGTCAGGTAATTTCTTTCTTGGCCAGAGGACAGAGAAGACGCAGTGATTCCTTTTAATTCTTGATTATCTATAAGGGCATCATTATTCTCTTTCTATCGCTATTACGGCCATGTCGTTTAATTTTGACACATTTTGAAGTACGCATTGGCAGTATTTGGGTCTAGACAAGACGCAACATGTCTTATAAGCATAGAGCTTATTTCCCAGGTAGAATACCCAAAAACATAAGGGTCTGGGCTCAGCCCCCAATGTTCTAAGTCCCAAGAAACACCCCAGGACAGCTGTGAAATGTATTAAAGTGGATAATTAAAATAAAACGGCTTCAATGATCTATGAACGATAAAAACTGGACTGTGGAGGAACGTAAAGAGGTCATGTGATCTGAGTCCAGAGTCACTCTGCTCCAGAGTGATGGGAACATCATTAACATCATCAGTCGACCATGTTGAAGACAAATTAATGCAAGGCTGGTCAAAAATAAACGTTACACCTCATAAGATTGTCCAAACAAGGTCACAAGTGAATCCAAAAAGATAAAAGTGGTCCTGATATCATTTTTTCAAGGTTCAATAGATGGAAAAGTCAATATTACCAATAAAAGCACTGTTGTCAGCAGAAACACATATGACATCAGTTCATCGTATCAGTCCTGCTCTGTCTGAGACGTCTGCAGACATTTACAAAGACTTTAAATCATCCCACATGTTTTCACTTTGACAAATGAACAAACATGACCAAGATAGATTCTGATCTGTCACAGAGACTTGAGATGTGAAATGTGATTTATAATGGTGAAAGAACAAAGGTGGAAGTGTTTGGTCTCAGCTGAGAGCAGCGTTGTTTCAACACAGCAGCTGGTCATTAGTTCTGCTTCTCTGGGACTCATCATGTTCTTCTAATGCCTTCACCTCTGATGGTCTGCTGACTCCTGATGCTGGAATTAGGTTTTTATAGAGCTAAAGATGAACCTGATCAGCATGTTCATACATCATCATGCCTTGTGTGATTAAAACATCTAGAATGAACTCTGTCATCTGTCCAGGACTGAGGTTGCACCTTAAGAAGAGGGTAACCCAAACTCCTTGCTCAGGTGTGGATCGTTGGCAACGAAAGCCTTGATCATCTTGGAACTAGCTTCTCCTCCCTTCTTCCTCACCAAGTCGATGACATCTCGAGCTTTGTCTGCTCTGGTTTTGGGTCTGCAAGCCTCCGCCTCAGCATCAGTTATCACTCTGCAGTGCTGCAGTTCATCCAGTAGCTGATCCAGGACAGGACACGACACTTGATCGATGAACTTCGGCCGAATGATTTCCAGCTTCTCAGCCGCTGATGAGCTGCTGCCCAGATGAGGACAGTTCTCAGCTGGAGAGGAAGACGGCAGAGAAACTGGAGACAGAAATGAGATTCAACAATCAGTGACTACATTTTATAAGAGAGAAAATACACGTAGAAGAATCTCTAAAAATCTGATTTCACAGTCTGCTTCTGGCTCCCAGCGTGCAGCGGTTCTTACCAACTCTGTCAGTCTTCCACACTGTTTCTATATTGTTGCATTGCATTAAGACTTCTACAGAGGCAGAAATGCTGCTCTTGATGATGATCACTGCTGTTCATGATTATCTGGTCTCCAGGATAAGATGAGCCGCTCCAGCAGCCATGAATCACAGCCGTTCTGGCCAATGAGAGCGGGATCAGCCCTGGGATCTGCTCCACTAAAGATACGTGTCGAGTAACTAACCCTCACTCTGACAGTTTTATTAGTGATTTGAACAACGGAAGGGGAAAGGCTCATTTTATGAAGCAAAAAGCACTTTTTTGACACCACTCATCTCATCTCATGTTTTTTGACACCACTCACACCATCAATACGTGTATAAATGAGCAGATCACTACGATTCACACATGATTCTGAAAACATTGATAAACTGGTAATTTCATAAATCCAGCTAAGCAGGCAGCGCTCAGATATGCTTGGCTTCTGAAATGCTCCTGGTTGACCTGAGGTCGCGCTGAAGACGGAGCAAAACTGCAGAAAAGCCACTTACGTTCTTGGTGGGACCAAGATTTTAGTTTGGTGGTGGTTACTTGATGAGTCTGTAAGTGCTTTGGTGCAAAATGTACAAATGAGCCCCAAAGATAACAAGCAGAGACCTTGAAAGCAGCTAACTGAAACCTAGCATCGTGAGGTGAGGTAACAGGATTATGTGGATACACGGACGTATAAGCAACATCTAAAGACATCAGCCAGACTGTTGGGTCTGCCAACAGCTAAGCCAAGCACAGCTCCAACTGAGTTAGACTGGAGACCCGGTCAACCCCAGTCAGTCGCAGCGGTCTGTTGGGACAATTAACAGCACTACAAAATGGGTTCTCTGTTAAATAAGAATGAATTTGCACTATTAGGTCCTGATTCACAGCTCAGAGGTCAAGACGTTGCTAAGCAGTAAGTAGCAGAACATTAATGATGCCTGCTGTCAACCAAGAGACTAATCCCTGAATTATTCAGAACTTTGCTGCTTCACATCATTTTACCTGATGGAAGACAAAAAAAAAAATCAGTTGGCATAGATTTCAACTCCATCTGTGGAAAACAACACAGTTTTTTAAACTGGGCTGTAAAAAGATGAATTTCTGTTGAAACGTGTCTGTTGGACATTTGAACATGGAGGTCAGTGGAGATTTAGGAGCCAGCCCCCAGTGGACAGTCGAGGAACTGCAGTTAAATTCACTTCCTGCTCACTAGCAAAGCGGCCGCCGCCCCTTTTCTCAGGTGCTACAGGTGGACACAAGACTTCAGCCAGACTGACAGAAGTGGGCGGAGCAACTGCAGAGCTGGATGACAGATGTCCTGGACATCCTGGACATGTGACTGGAGGAGCACCTCTGCACCCCAGATGTTGCACTACTGCATCCCAGCCACCATCCATGCTGTCGAACGAGACAACACATCTGAGCTACCTGCTGATGCTGCAGATGACATCATCACGACAGCTGTTGCCAGGCGACAAACACAGCGCTCCGATGCATTTGTGATGATTTCAACCAGGCACCTTTATTTTAACTTCATTTTTTTATTTCCCATATTCATTTTGAGGTAAGTTGCACCATTTCTCACTAAATGAATAATGAACTGGTTTGGGTCCAGTTCAGTTCAGCTGAATGAACTGGTTCACTTTTGAGTCCACTGAGTTCTGGGATTCTGGCCGTGAAAACAGCCAGTACCTCTGCCTTGGTGACGTTGCTTCATCTCTGTCCTGCAGCTCACAAACCCTGACTTTGAAACTCCCCGTCTACAAACGGATGTTTTCTTACCTGGCAGACAGAGGCTGTACTCCCAGACTGGAGTTTCTCCCAGTCCTGTACGACCACAGTCAGCTCCTCTGTGCTCTCCGCTAGACGGATCTCAAACGTCGGATGGTAATTTGGTCCATAGTTTCCAAAGAAGTGAGTAGTCTGAAATCAAAGTGGTGTGATTGGTGAACGTGTTGATGGTCAGAGGTATCCAGCCTCGTAGTCTCTGGCAGCAGCAGCTGAGGCTCAGACTCACTGTGGGCTGAACTCTGAATCCTCCCGGGTCAGTCAGGAGGCTGTAAGTTTGGTCTCTGTGGAAGAGACAGAAGGATGGGGCCTGGATGAACTCAGAGCTGGTATGCTGCACTTTCACCTTCAGTCAAAACAAACAGACAAAAAGTTAGTTTAAGGCTCCTTTTTTCAGGCTTCAATGTCAAAAACATGTTCACTTGTGAAGAAGACAGTACACCCTCTTTTAGTTCGAAAGTTCTATTTATGGATGCGGTTTCACTAAAACTGAGCCAAGATGCAGAAGCATTGTGGGAAAATCTAACTACATCCCATGACTTCAAAACTTGTAGCTCCACGGTCAGCAGCGGTAACTTAAAGCAGTCATGTTGTCTGGTCTGATGTAGATTAGCTGTGGTGTTTGGGATCATTGTCCTGCTGCATGACCAGATTTAAGCTGATCTTTAGCTGTCAGACAGGTGGCCTCACATTAGCTTCAGGAATCCTCTGGTATTCAGAACCGCATCATGATGCTTCCATCACTGTGCTTGACAGGAGGCGGGACATGTCTGGGTTTGCTTTTCTCCATGTTCCCTTTATGCTTTATGACCAAAACATCTCCACTTTGATCCTGTCTGACCTCATAGCTTTGTTTCAGAGGTCTTGTGGTTTATTCAGATGCAGCTTAGCGAACCTGAGCTGTGCTCCTATGAGAAGAGGCTTTCCTCCTGTCTATCTCCAGTCTTTCTTATGACGTTGTCATCAGTTTTAACATTCTTTAACATGTAACATGCTCAGTGAGGCCTGCAGAGTCTGAGATGTAGCTTCAGGTTTTTTGTTTTTTTTTTTTTTTTTTTTTAAAACAATTTCTCTGAACATTGCAGAGTCTGACCTTGGGATGAACCTGCTGAGATGTTCACTCCTGGGAACATTGCTAATGGTCTTGAATGTTTTTCACTTCTGAAAATCATTTTTTGACTGGATAATGAGGGACTCCAAATTGTTCTGAAACTGTCTGATTGTTTCTCCACACTGGCAAGCTGCAACGCCTGCTTCTCTAAAATCATTGCTGATGTCTTTCCTCATTGGTATTATGTTAATTGAGGCTCCAGACAGTAGAGACATAGAGGAGCTTACATGTGAAGTGCATTTAATGACCTGGCTGTTGTTGGCAGGACTTCTGTCTTTTAGCTTTTAATGAATGAATAATCAGGTGAGACGTTCAGGAGCTGTTGTAAATGGGAGGTTGGATTCACCTTCATTTAATGCCTGTTCATCTGAGGCTCTATGTGAAACCTTCACACTCAAGGCTGTACTCTCTTCTCCACTTGACTGTGTTTACAGTCTAGTGCAGGGTCTCCAGAGTCGGTCCTGGAGGGCCGCTGTCCTGCAGGTTCTGCATGTTTCCCTGCTTCAACACACCTGATCCTGATTAATGGCCGTCATCATCTTGGCA